>RYYW01000106.1:110753-120009 GCA_013621005.1 Aeschynomene evenia | reverse complement strand
TAATAGTACAAGACATGAAGTTCTCTCTAATCTATATGTATATAGAACAAAGATGACTTGTAGTGTGAGTAATTAGGGTGAAAATTGTGTAAAAATTTTAAAGTTAGCCAAAAACCCTTCAGATGACCTTTTTTGGGGACAGAAATGGGAGCAACCGGCTTTGCCTGTTGCCAAGTCGTAGCTCTTGTCTGGGGCTTTCCGGAAAGGTATTATAAGTCATTCCGATATCCAGATCAAAAGTTATGGCTGTTTGAAGTTGTGCCGACAAAATTTGGTTCACCCAATAGTTCTCCAATAGTTTCGTCTGATGCACAATCTTCAGGTTAAGGTTCCTAAAGTCCTCCAATAGTTCCGTCTCCTTTATCATCATGTGAGACACATGAAGCATCTGCCACTGCGTTTGTCTTTCCCGGATGGTAATTCAATCCGAAATCATAATCCTTTAAAAATTCCATCCACCGTCGTTGCCTCATGTTTAGTTCTTTCTTATCAAAGAGATATTTCAAACTTGTGATCAGAGAAAACCTCAAATCTCACTCCATACAAATAGTGCGAAGAATCCTCAAAGCAAATACAATTGCGGCAAGCTCCAGATCATGGGTGGGATAATTCACCTCGTGTGGCTTTAATTGTCGTGAAACATATGCCACTACTTGGTGATGTTGCATCAACACGCAACCCAAACCTTTGCCCGAAGCGTCGCAATAAACTTCAAAAGGTTCATTAGGATCAGACACCACAAGTACAGGTGTTGTGGTCAATCTCTCCTTTATCTCTCCAAAACTCGTTTCACATTCTTTCTGGTAAGTTTGGTTAATGGTAAAGCAAGCTGCGAAAAGACCTTAATGAACCTACGGTAATATCCAGCTAATCCTAAGAAACTCATAATCTTGGTGACTGTAGTTGGTCTCTTCCAGTTCACTACAGCTTCGACCTTACATGGGTCTACAGCTATACCCTCCGCAGATACTACATGACCTAAGAACTTGACCTCTTTCATCCAAAACTCACACTTACTTAACTTATCATACAACTTCTTCTCTTTCAACACTTCTAAAACTAACCTAAGATGACTTTCATGCTCCTCCTCCGTCTTGGAATAAATTAATATGTCATCTATGAAAACTACTACAATTTTGTGGCAATCCCCACTAGTACTAATGACTCTGCTGTGGTGTGTAATTTTGTGAAAAGATTTTTGTACATAAAGTGGGAACACCTTATCATCCTCAAACTAACGAGAAAAGACTTTAGAAAAAATGGTTGGACCCTCAAGAAAAGATTGGAGTGCCAAGTTGTCTGATGCTAAGGCTTACCGCACTGCTTATAAAACCCCGATCGGGATGAGCCCCTTTCGGTTGGTGTTTGGAAAATCCTGTCACTTGCCGGTGGAAATTGAACACCGTGCATACTAGGCGGTTAAGGAGTGTAACATGGACCTAGGGAATGCTGGTCAAGAAAGGAAATTACAGCTGCAGGAACTTGAGGAACTTCGGCAGGATGCCTATGATAGCTAAAAATCTACAAGGAGAAAACTAATACCTTCCATGACCAATCCATTATGAGGAAAGAGTTCCATGAGGGTCAGGAGGTGCTTCTCTACACAACTCCCAACTCCAACTCATGGCCGGAAAGCTAAAGTCAAGGTGGGAAGGACCCTATGTGGTGAAGAAGGTCTACCCTAAGGTGAGATCCAATGCAAAAAGACCAACTTCACCTCTAAGGTCAATGGACACAAGCTTAATTGTGAACTTTAGACATAATTTTAGAGCAAGAAATGCATGTATAGGGGCTAGGGGGAGGTTAAGTGGCGTTAAAAAACGCAAGGCTGGATTTCTGTCGCAGAGGACCGCCCAGTAGGTTTGCCAAACCTCTAAATCTCCACTACTAGTATTCAATGCACCCAAGAATCAAGAGGTCTTTGTTTTGGTTGTAATAAGGCCAAGGTGAGGGTGTGGAATGTATGGGAAGTGAGCTAAAGACCTAAGGAAATAAGACTAGCATTGGTTAGCATGAGTCACAATTAAACACAAGGGGGAATTCCACCCAAACACAATGCATGGATTTCACTTTTTGTAACCAAGCACACAAAAGCACAAGAGCTTTGCTCAATTTTTTTTTTATTTCACACTTAAAACATTAGGTCTTTGACCTTGAATTTCTTATCCCTTTTTTTTTCTTTTAACTTTGCTTTTGCTCTTGTGTGTTTTTCTTTCTTAATTCCTTTTTTTTTTCACATACAACAATCCACAATCCACACATAAGACCACATATACAATGCAACAAAGACACACAGTCCAATTTACAACCAAGGTTTCCTTCCCCTACACTTAGAAGTTTGCCTTCCATGGCAACCCGCCACACTTAGACTCAAGCATGCAAGATGATAAACCAATACTACTCCACTTTCCAAAGGTAGGGTGTAAAATGGTTTTTCACTTTTTTGGCTTATGATGAGCTAAGATGAAAGAATGGGATATATGGCTCAAAGGGGCTTGCAAGGGCAATGTATAGAGTAGGCAATATAGTCGTGGACTCAAGAAGAAAAGTGCCTTCATCACACTCAAGAATGCATATGAAAATGTAACCTCAATGAACAGACAAGGCAAGCCCTAGAATGACAAAGTCCACAAGAGAAGCACACAACAATAATGGCATGGCATGTAATGTGGCCACCCAATGTAAGGGCCAAAACTCACAAGGTAGATGTCCAAAGACAAATCATCTATACACAATATGATCAATCACCAAGCAAGTATCATGAAGAAACAAAGTGAAATGCAATCATGTCGGAACTCTAACCACGTAAGAAAATGATACAAGTCTCAAGCACAACACTACCAAATCAATCAAGAAAGACAAGTAACAACCTATCTAAGCAAACAACCTAACTAATGACTAGCATGAAATCTACAATGCAACAACAAACAACCTACTTAACTGATGCAAATAGAAACTAGAAAAGAAGAAAGAAGGGGGAGAGACTTCACTATCAAGTATAAGTGGCTGGAATGAGGTGGGTCTCCTCAATGTCCTCTTGGGGGATCTCCTCATGAAATTGCTTCAAGCGGTGACCATTTACTGTGAACATCTTTCCCGTCCCGGGATCCAAAACCTGTATAGCACCAAAAGGAAACACATGTTGCACAATAAAAGGACCTTGGCAACGGGAGCGAAGCTTACCAGTGAAGAGTTTGAGGCGAGACAACCCTATAGGGGGACATCCCCAAAGGTGTCTTGTAGGCGGTGCGGTACACCCACAGAGCATCATCAAGTCTCTTGCTCCAATCTTTCCTGTTGGGTTGCACCGTCTTCTCCAAGATGTGCTCCAAACCTTGTGCGTCACCCCATACTTCTTCAAGAGAGCCGCCATATTCTTATTACAGAAATGGCTCCCCTGATCACTGATAATGGCACGCGGCAACCCGAACCTGCAAAAAATCTGAGATCTGACAAAATCCACAACAACATGAGAATCATCAGTTCGGGTGGCCTAGCCTCCACCCATCGAGAGACATAATCAACAGCCACAATATAAGAGAAACCAAAAGAAATGGGGAATGGCCCCATAAAGTCGATGCCCCAAAAATCAAAAATCTCACAGAATAGTATGGGCTGCTGGGGCATCTCATGCCTACGGGAAATGTTTCCCGTTTTCTGGCAGTGCTCACAACTCTTACAAAAGGTGTAAGAATCGCAAAATAAAGTGGGCCAATACAGCCCATAGTCCAAAACTCTCCTGGCAGTGCGTTGCGGGCCAAAGTGGCCGCCGCATGCAAGTGTGTGACAAAAGCGCAGAACAGAGGGAACCTCATGCTCAAGCACACACCGCCTGATAACCTGATCACTACACATCCGCCAAAGATAAGGACCATCCCAAAGATAAAACTTGGCATCGCCCTTTAGCTTAGCTATCTGGTGCCTAGATAAGTGAGCAGGCAACTGCGAATCAACCAGATAGTTAACAAAATCAGCATACCAAGGGTCCTTACCCACATCAACCTGTAAGAGCTGCTCATCAGGAAATGAGTCATGGATGGGATGAGGCTCTGGTGCCTGAGAAATGCGACTGAGGTGATCTGCTACAAGATTCTCAGCTCCACTTCTATCCCGAATCTCAAGATCAAACTCCTGCAATAGTAGCATCCATCTGATGAGCCTTGGCTTAGCATCCAGCTTTCTTAGTAGGTACTTAAGCGCTGTATGATCAGAGAATACAGTCACTTTAGTACCCAATAAGTAAGCGCGGAACTTGTCCAATGCAAATACAATGGCCAATAGCTCCTCTGTAGTGGTGTAATTGGCTTGAGCGGAGTCAAGGGTGCGGGAAGCATAGGCTATCACATGGGAAGCCTTCTCGACCCTCTGAGCAAGTACAAACCCAACTGCATAGTTGGAGGCATCACACATCAACTCAAAGGGGGACCTCCAATCAGGTGGAATCAAAACAGCTGCGGAGGTCAACCGCCCTTTGAGCTGATTGAATGCCTCCCTGCAGTCATCATCAAAATGAAACTCTGCATCCTTCTGCAACAACCTGGACAGCGGGAGGGCAATGCATACCTCCATACATGCATCAAAAGAGAACCGTAAACAGTAAAGTCGTCCATGAATACCTCCATACAATCCTCTAAGAAATCAGAAAATATACTCACCATGCATCTCTGAAATGTACCTGGGGCATTGCATAGACCGAAGGGCATCCGACGGTACGCAAATGTGCCAAATGGGCAGGTGAATGTGGTCTTTTCCTGATCCCTCAGAGCGATATGTATCTGGAAGTAACCTGAAAACCCGCCCAGGAAGCAGTAATGGGACTGGCCAGCTAGCCTCTCCAACATCTGTTCAATGAATGGCAGCGGGAAGTGATCCTTCCTAGTGGCCTGGTTCAGCTTCTTGTAGTCGATCCAGACTCTCCAGCTGTTCTGTAGTCGAGTGGGGATCAACTCATTTTTCTCATTTTTCTGCACTGTGATCCCACTCTTCTTCGGAACAACCTGCACCGGGCTAACCCACTTGCTATCCGAGATCGGATAGATGATGCCAGCAGCCAATAACTTGCTCACCTCCTTTTTCACCACATCTAGGATCGAGGGGTTGAGCCGCCTTGGGGTTGCCTCACTGGTTTAGCCACCTCCTTCAACTGAATACGGTGCACACAAGTGGAGGGGCTAATCCTAGGAATGTCTGCAAGTGTCCAGCCATAGCCCTCATGTTCTACTTCACTATGCTCAATAATCTCTCCTCTTGGTCAGGGAGTAAATCCCTAGCAATGATGATCGGTCGCTGCTCATTAGGCTCAAGAATGCATACTTCAAATGATCGGCAGCGACTTGAATTCCAAAGTGGGTGCAGTGGTATCAGCACCTGCAACAACAGACACAAGAGAAGAATCTGCTGCAAGGGAAGCGTCAGTAGCTCTGCTGATTCAGAATGTAACCAGCAACATGATGTGAAATAACAACTGTATCAGAATGCATGGACAAATCAGACTGTATGACAGAAGGCCATGACAGAAGAATGCACAGAAGAATGCATAACAGAAGTGTATCAAAGTGTGTGTCAGAATGCACAGAATCAAAATGCACCTCAGAATCTACAATCACAAAATCAACACTCTCAGAATGCTCAAAATGCTCAGAATGCATAATCACATAATCAATCATAGTATCAGATCAGAGTCATCAATATCATCAGAATGAATATCAACAGAATCATAGTATCAAGTCGCAGGATTTTCTGCAGAATTACTTCAAATGCTGTATTTTTGTGATTTTTTGCATTTAATGATTTTTTTACCCTCTTCTTAGAGTCTAAATGACTGTAACACGTTTATTATATGTGGTTAGAACAGAAAGGGCTATTTATGAAGATAAATTAATGATTTAAAGAGCAAATGACATGTAATGCAATTATGTGTATAAAAGACATGTTTTAAGAGATTACAAGTTAAAGATGCTATGCATGACTTGTATATGATTTAAGAATGATGTTATAAGCTTGTGCACATGTATATATGTTGAAATACTAGGACAAATCATATATAATGATATTATGCCTTAAGTTTAAAGGAAATGCATGGAATTGTTAAAGTAAATGATGTGTAACCTTCGGTCACTTGTGTCGTCGGTAAAGGAGGGTTGGCAACCTCGGTCACTGACTTCACTAGTAAGGGAAGGTGAGAACACCTCTTCCCCACAGATGTCTAGCAGAACTAGAGAGGTATGAGCTCATGACTGGGGCAGGCAGGATGGAGGATAGTAAGAGAGAGGGCGGTGCCAATCAAAGTAAAGAGATCATGACATATGACACTTAAAGGAAATTATGTTCTTGTATTTTTAACTGTGTTTTTATATCCAGTATTCTTGAATTATGAGTTTTTGGATGGTAGACTCACAGAGGTCTTCACACACTTACATGGATTAAGAAATACATATGATTATACATGTATGTACTATTAAAATGAGCAAGACGCACCTAGGTTGAGGTTATCTCGGGATACAGATCGAGTTTATAAACTAATTATGAAATTGAATATAGCATGCTTCATCATTTCTTTATAATAAACCCGAGATGGCCGCCCCTACTGAGTAACTTTTAGTTGCTCACCCTATCATGATATATATTTTTAGGTAATCGGGTATACTTGGAGACGGAGACACCAGGTGGACTTGAAGACGGATTCTTTAAGCTTCCACCCAGTTTAGTTTTCTTCCAGTCATGTATATTAGGTTATTTCCGGATATTTGTTAGCGGGATTTACGTAGTTGTATTATTACTTATATTATTAGTTTCATTTCTGATATATGATGTGGGAAACTATTTGTATTGATGAAGTAGAGGACTGTATGTATATTACTATGTAATACGAATGCATGATGTATCATAACGGTTATATGTATGACGCTGCCTCTAATGGATGATTTTGCCCTCGAGCCCGGAAGCAAAATTGTGGCTCTATGTCTCAGCTTTCCATAGCCACCAAGATCATCCAATTCCAGTAAGTATAATCGGATATAGGCAAAATACTGAGTGCTGCTCCAGATTTCTATCACATTCGCTGCAGCAACTTTGAGTCAACTTTTGAGCTTCTTATAGACTTCATTGCTTTCAAGCTCTGAAGATGAATGAAGCCTTGTGTCTTCGCTTTACAATGCAACTGGAATAAAGTTATTTCAACATCTGTAGCTCCAGTTATAGCTTCTGCAACACTGGCTGTCCAGGATTGCTGTCCAGAATTCTGCAGCAAGAGTGACTCAACTTGAAGCTCCAATTTGGAATCTTTATGGTCTGAATCAGCTTTCGAGTTCTTCATCAAGTTGTAGAACTGTGTCTAAGCTTTCCAACAAGACAAAGAACACAACATTTTAATTTCTAGAACTCAAGTTATATGCAAATTACAGAATAGTGTCACAAAGCATAAAATGCTGAGAAAATGCACAAAGTTCCAATTAAGTACCAAATGCCTAATATGATGCAAAAGTAGTTCATTCATCTCAAAGTGGTCAAATTACATGCATACAAGAGGAATTAATCAATACAAATAATGCTATATCAACCGTTTCCACATGATCAGCTTCTGATGCCAGGTAGATGGTACACATTCGTTAGCATGTATCCAGTCACGGCCTAACAGTAAGGAGTAATTGGTACGTGCCTCCACCACACAAAAAATGGTACTTGTGGTTTTGGATCCTACTGTCAAAGCCGTTATATACGATCCCAATGTCGTGGTATTCCCACCAATGAAGTTGGCAAAAGTCATGTTGGTCTCTTTCAATCTTCTCTAGTTTTTCCCAACTTCTTAACATGGCCCATGACATAAGATTCATAATGGCTCCTCCGTCTACCAGCACCCTTGTCATAGGACGACCCTCCATATGAGCTTTAATATATAGCGGCTTCAGGTGGTACTGGATGTTTCCCCGTTCAAACTGTATGACCACTTCCACATTTCGAGTTGGTATTTTGCCGTAGTTTCGGAAAATGATGCCCATTCTGTTTCTTCAACATAGATATCTCCTTCTAAGTTACATTCTTGTAGCTCGTTTCTTTTGAATTCAGTGGGCAACAATCCGACTACCGCTATCATGTTATCTGGGCCATCTACTAATTCTAACAGGTCATCATCCTCTAGCAAACTGCTTAGTAAACCAGAGTCAGCCAAGTTATCTTCAAAATTTTTTCCCGCCGCCCGGCAGCCCGTGCAACAGTGAATCTCTCTCTTTTGGTCTTCCATTAGTATTTTTTCTTAATTTTTTTCATTATTTTTCGTATTTTTATATATTGTATTTATTTTTTTTTTTACTTTTTTATTTAAAATATTAATATATTATTTTTTTAAAAAAAACAAAATATATTAAAATTTTAACGAGGAATTGTTGGTCATTGCAATTGTTGGTCTTCAACGAGGAATTCCTAGTAAGCGCGAGTCATCAGCTCGCGTTGACTACGTCCCTGCCCTTTGTACACACCGCCCGTCGCTCCTACCGATTGAATGGTCCGGTGAAGTGTTCGGATTGCGGCGACGTGGGCGGTTCGCTGCCCGCGACGTTGTGAGAAGTCCACTGAACCTTATCATTTAGAGGAAGGAGAAGTCGTAACAAGGTTTCCGTAGGTGAACCTGCGGAAGGATCATTGTTGATGCCTCGACCAGCTAGACCCGCGATGTGTTTTTACTACCCGGGGTGATCGGGATGCCTAGGCAGCTCGCTCCCCGACCGTTGGGGCTCTGGCCACCCTGTGTGGCTCGGTCCCGACACAACACAAACCCCGGCGCGGAATGCGCCAAGGAATAACAAACACAAGGCGCGCCCTCTCGACCCGGAAGCGGTGTTCGTCTGGGTGGCGTCGCAAAAAAATTGAGTCCAAAATGACTCTCGGCAACGGATATCTCGGCTCTTGCATCGATGAAGAACGTAGCGAAATGCGATACTTGGTGTGAATTGCAGAATCCCGTGAACCATCGAGTCTTTGAACGCAAGTTGCGCCCGAAGCCATTAGGCTAAGGGCACGCCTGCCTGGGTGTCACCAATCGTCGCCCCCAACCTCACTGCCTTGTTGCGTGGAGAAGGGGTGAATGATGGCTTCCCGTGAGCACAGTCTCGTGGTTGGCTGAAAACGTTCTCCGTGCCGGCGTGCAGCGCCGTGACACTTGGTGGTTGAGTTTACCCTCGAGGCCAGTCACGTGTGCTCCCTGTCGGTTCCGGAAGCATGGACCCGTGAGCGGCAAGACCGCCCTTGATGCGACCTCAGG
>RYYW01000106.1:0-55260 GCA_013621005.1 Aeschynomene evenia | reverse complement strand
GTAGCGTAGCAGCTGGCATATCTCCATGAGAATCTCGCTCTGAGTCGCATTCGGAGCGCATTCTGGAGGGAGGTCAGAGGCAGTGGACGGCTGTTGAGAAGATGAGGGTTGAGATGAAGGAGGACGAGAGACTTCAGCCTCAAGTACTTCATCGATTATATCCCTTGTTTGATATTCAGGAGGTTCTTCTTCTTGGACAGCTTTTCCTTCAATAGCAGCAAGGTCAATCGAAGGCTGCCTTTGAGTATCCTCAGCAACTAGAACAAGGTCTAGATCAGAGGGTTGCCTAGCTGATGGTTGCTCCATAGCACCAGACGTCTGAGCCTCGTCGGGGAGGTTGAAGGTTGATATTTGGCTATGCATGGCATCAATGCACTTCAACTTCTCAGTTCGACCAAAGAAAGGCCGAAAGTGCACAGAGGGTGGGGTGACTACCATCCTTCCCAGCTGAAAGCCAGAACCGATCATTGAGTCCGTTATGGAGAAGGTGGGACCTTGTTGATCAAAGGATGTAGGAGGAACCTGTGTTATATCTTGAGGAGGAACCTCTGGTTCCTTCTGAGAGTCCTTCTCAGATAGAGTTCCTTCTAAGGAACTGTGGGCAACAAATGCCTCAACTGCTGCAACTCCGGCAGCCATGGTAGCGTCAGCGCCACCTCTGAGCTGAGCCCAGTGCTGGTGGTCCCTGGCACTACGTCATGTGTTGAGACATGAGTTTCCTCATGTTCTAAAGGATTTCAGAAGAGAGGAGACCAACCTCAGAAGTTGGTTCAATTAAGCTGTCCTCATGCTGTAGTTGTTGTTGTTGTTGCATCGGAGCAGCTTCTGGAGTCTCAGAAGGTGATCCAGAGCCTCTGGACGTCACGCATCGTCTGAGCCAATGACTCAGCATGGACATTAGCAACTTCAGTTGTGGTTGCCTCAGAAAGGTCCACTATAGAAACCTCAGATGGCTTCTTCTGGCTCTTTCTTGGAGCTTCCAGCATCTGGAGTGCGATGCTCAATGCGAAAACGTGCCGCATCTTCTTCCCGGAAGAGGAATCAGCGACATTTCCTCCATGCCCCTGAATGTCTTCTCTGATGGGGGAGACATTCCAGATGGAGAGGAGTGCTGAGAAGCTTCTGCTTCTTCTTCAACAGCAGCAGTAGTAGCAGCAGTGGTGGTGGCAGCAGCAGTAACTGCTACAATTTCTTTACCCGTCGTCTTTGGCGGGCTCTGTTTCTTGGTGGTTTTTATCCCACTCCTTTGTGAGTTTTTCCCTGATATTTCAAGGAATGTAGGAGTTTAGTTTTAAATTTGGTGGGTTTAAAACCATCAACAGAATCAGAAATAGGAATTGAAGTAGAAGAAGAGTGAAGAAATGAAGGTGGAGTGTTAGAGTTAGCTTTTACCAAACGACCACGTTTCTTTTTCCCTTCTGGTGGCACGTCTGGGACTTGGAGAGTGGGAGGTGCTTTCCTTTTTCTGGTCATGGGTTGCTCAGACGTTGTTTCTTCTGAGTCTTCAGCAGCCTCAACGACCGTAGGTGCCTTCTGAGCTTCCTCAGAAGCCATACTCCGTGTCACCCTTGTTGGAGAAGGATGAGTCACCTTTTGCTTCTTTTTTCTTCTTTTCTGGAGGATCGGAAACCTTTTCCTTTCCCTTCTCAGCCTTAGAGGCTGGATGGGACCAGCAGCCCCCTTAGAAGGCTTTGCTTCCTCCTTCTTCTTAGGTGCCCCCGTATCTGGTACCTTCTTCTTCTTGATGTTGTTGAAGGTGACCATTGAGAACTTACTGTGGTTGAAGACGTATTCATAGTCTTCAAGTGGGAAGGAGAAATGGTTGAGGATTCTGGTCAGAAGGCTTCCGTAAGGTAGACTTGTGAGAGCCCTCTTTGGATGAGCCTGGTGCATCATGTAGTTGAGCACCATCCTCCCAAAATCTACTCTTTCCTTTTTCAGTAGGTGGTACAGCAGGCAGGCGTCCATGGTGGTAACGTTCCCCATGTCTCCAATCCGAGGGAGAAGGGTGTGTTGCACAACGGAGAAGATGATCCGAGCCTCTTGCGTGAGATGAGGCACCTTTACTCCCTTGAGTGGTAGGCTGTTGCTACCAGTCAGAAGTGTCACGACTTCTTCTTCCGAGTCATCTACCTCCTTGACCCATTCTGGGTAGTCGGCGATGACAGCGCCACCATTCAAGGTCTTGAAGACTTTGTTGATGTCAGAGGAGGAGAAGCGGATGTGTTGGTCACCAATCTTGCTTTTGACCCCTTTGTTGGTGAACCTTTCTATTTGCGAATAGAAAGCTCTTACCACATTTGGGTAGCACACGTCCTCGGAGCTCATCATGGCTGGCCATCCAAGTTGCTTGAGGAAGGTGAATTGGATTTCGTCCACCTGATTGTAGACATTGAGAGGCAATACCCTTCCCATGGCAAGATTCCGTGGGAGATAAGTTTTGTGGAAGAGGGACTGCATTTCCTCATTGTCATAGAGAATATCTTCAGATATCTCATTGAGATTGTTTCTCATTAAGCCTTTGATTTCTCCAGAGACGGCCATTTGAAAGAAGGGTTTGAGGTTTGAGAAGAGATAGAGAAGAACAAGAGAGAGAGAGAGAAAGGGCAGATGAAAATTGGAAAGCGAGGAGAGGTTTTGGCAGAGTTTTGGTAAGCTTTTGAGCGTAAAGTGCTCAAATGAAACAATGCTATAAGTATTTATAGACATGGCTGATAACTAGCCGTTTCCTGCCACTTATCCAAAAGTTACCGTTGGTAACTAGTTTCTCGGAAGGTACCTTTCTGAGAGAGGTGGTCCTTCTGAGAAATCCTCCTTCTGAGAGATGTTTCAGAAGATCTCCTTTCTGAGAGATGAGTCTTCTGAGAAACAAATTTTCTCAGATAGAGTTTTCCTACTTCCAGCTCAGAAGCTTAGTTCTATTGTTCGTCTCAGAGTCTAAACTAGGACTAAGGGGGTTTCTAAGAGAGTTTTTAAATTTCAAAGCACTTAGAAACATCTTAAATTGAGAAATCCTTTCAGAACATTGAAACGATCCTCGGGTAAAGGCTTTGTAAATATATCTGAGATTTGATCCTCAGTATTTACAAATTTGAGTTCAATGTCGCCTTTTTGCACATGATCCCTAATAAAATGATGTTTTATATCGATGTGCTTGGATCGAGAATGCTGAATAGGATTCTTAGCTAAGTTGATAGCACTTGTATTATCACAGAGGATAGGGATTTTGGTGTACCTTATTTGATAATCAAGTAGCTGATTCTTAATCCAGAGCATCTGAGAACAGCAGTTCGCTGCAGATACATATTCAGCTTCAGCAGTTGATAGGGCGATCGTATTTTGCTTCTTGCAAGACCAAGTGATCAAGCATTTCCAAAGAAGCAGCAGCAGCCACTTGTGCTTTTGCGATCTATCCTATCTCCAGCGTAGTCGGCATCGCAGTAACCTACAACATCAGAAGAACAACCTTTCTCGTACCAAAGACCAAGATTAGTAGTTCCACTTAAATATCGTAAAATTCGTTTAACCGCAGTCAAGTGTGATTGCTTGGGCTTAGATTGGAATCTAGCACAGATCCCAACACTGAGTTGGATATCTGGTCTGGAAGCAGTTAAGTAGAGAAGTGAGCCAATTATCCCTCGATAGTTGCTTTCTGAGACTTTCTCACCATCTTCGTCCAAGTCAATTACTTGAGAGGGATGCATGGGAGTGCTCATGGGTTTGGCCTTATCCATCAGAAACTTCCTCAGAAGTTCCTTGGTATACTTCTCTTGATGAATAACTGTCCCTTCCGACTCTTGCTTGATTTGCAATCCTAGGAAGAATTTTAATTCTCCCATCATGCTCATCTCGAATTCACCTTGCATAAGCTTGGAGAATTCTTTGCAAAGGCATTCATTGGTTGCGCCAAATATTATGTCATCAACATAAATCTGGACAATCAAGAAGCCAGAGTCTTCTGAGAGCGTGAAAAGAGTTGTGTCCACTTTCCCTCTTGAGAATCCGTTTTTAAGCAAAAAGGAACTCAATCTATCGTACCAAGCTCTTGGAGCTTGTTTCAAACCATAGAGAGCCTTTGTAAGCTTGAATACGTGATTCGGGAATGCATCATTCACAAAACCAGGAGGCTGTTTTACATAAACTTCCTCAGAAAGGTATCCATTCAAGAAGGCAGACTTAACGTCCATCTGATAGAGTTTGAAACCTTTGTGTGCAGCAAAAGCCAGCAACATTCTGATAGCTTCCAATCTTGCGACTGGAGCGAAAGTTTCATCATAGTCTATCCCTTCTTGTTGGTTGTACCCTTGTGCAACCAATCTGGCCTTGTTTCTCACGACTTGACCGTTTTCATCAAGTTTGTTTCGAAACACCCACTTAGTCCCAATGACACTTTTGCCTTTGGGTTTCTGAGTCAGTTTCCAAACTTGATTTCTCTCAAATTGGTCAAGTTCATCCTGCATGGCATTTACCCAGCTAGGATCATCTAACGCCTCTTCTATGGAATCTGGTTCAAGTTCAGAAACCATAGCAAGATTTGTATAGTTCCTTCTGGTTCTTACGCCACTTTCTGGATTGCCCAAGACTTCATTCTGAGAGATATTCTTCAAGTCTCTTGAACCTCTGATCCCTTTAGGAGTAGGGTTCTGAGAACGAGACACAGAAGGTTCTCTTTCTGAGTCATCAGAAGCTTGTCCTTCTGAGAATCTAGGTTCCATTGTATTTGGAGAAGTAGATTCTCCAGGTTCTGGAGCTTTGATGATGTTACTAGATTTTTCTTTAGATGACGATGATTGTTCCATGGGTTGGAAGTCAGTCTCATCATCTATAAGAATTTTCCTTTTGGCTTTCTCAGAAGAGATGTTGAGTTTCTCAAATTCATCTTCTAAGTCAGCACCTTTCTGAGACAGGTCCTTACTAAGTTCTTTGAACTTGATATGGATTGTCTCTTCAACACATTTACTCCTTTTGTTATATACTCTGTAAGCTTTAGAGGCTGAGGAGTATCCTAGGAAGTATCCATCATCGGACTTAGGATCAAACTTGGAGAGTTTGTCCTTTGTGTTGAGAATAAAACAAGAAGAACCAAATATATGAAAATAAGAAATGTTTGGTATTTTATTCTTCCATAGCTCGTAAGGTGTCTTTTTCAGAATTGGTCTTAGAAAGACTCGATTCTGAATGTAGCATGAAGTATTTACTGCTTCAGCCCAGAAACCTTTTGAAAGTCCACTTTCTAGGAGCATTGTTCTTGCCATCTCTTGAAGGCTTCGATTCTTTCTCTCAGCTACTCCATTTTGTTGAGGAGTTCTGGGAGATGAGAATTCGTGAGCTATGCCCAGATTTTCACAAAGCTTTTCAAAAGCATGATTCTCAAATTCACCACCATGATCTGATCTAATGGCATGAATGTGCGAATCTTTTTCAGTTGAAACTCTTTTCGCAAATGCTTTGAACTTCTCAAAAGTTTCTTCCTTAGAAGCTAGAAAGAATACCCAAGTGAATCTGGAGTAGTCATCCACTATGACAAGACCATAGCGTTTTCCAGAAAGGGAAGCTGTTCTGGTTGGTCCGAAGAGATCCATGTGGAGCAGTTCCAGTGGTTTCTGAGTAGAAATACCACTTTTACTGGGAAAGGAGGCCTTGGTCTGTTTCCCTTTTTCACAGAAGTCGCAGGTTGCATCCTTCTGATACTTAATTCTGGGAAGGCCTTTACGAGTCCTTTCTGAGAGAGTTCAGAAAGAAGTCTCATATGGGCATGACCAAGTTTCTTATGCCATAGCCATTTGTCTTCTTGGACAGAGACAAGGCATTCCACATTTTGATCCTTTAGATCATCCAGATGGATAACATAGATGTTACCAACACGTTTTCCTTCCAGAACGATCTTGTCAGTTGTGAGATTAATCACATGACAATACTTGGCATAAAACTCAACCTTTAAGCCTTTGTCACAAAATTGACTAATGCTTAATAGATTGTGAGTTAAGCCATCGACCAAAAGTACATCTGAGATTTGGTGAGAGGAGTCCTTACCAACATCTCCGATTGCAGTGACTCTCCCTTTAGCGCCATCACCGAATCGCACTGTTCCGCCTTTCTTGGGCTTGAGACTTCTGAACCAGTGCTTGCTTCCAGTCATGTGCCTTGAGCAGCCACTGTCAAGGTACCACTGCTCATCGTGGTGGTGGAGCAGCGCTTGATGATGCACCTGCAGTCACAAAGTTAACAGATTTAGGTACCCATTCTTTGTTGGGTCCTTGCTTGTTAGCTTTCTTGGACTTTTGCCTTCTTTTCTTAGAGAGGTCATGGTTTTGAGAGTCAGAGACCTTTTGTTTGCCCTTTTCAGAAGCACTTGCTTTCTGAGAAGTTTTTCCCTTCTGAGAGGGGATAGTCTTCTTAGAAGGCTTAGCTTTCTGAGTTTTCTTTTGAGCCTTCTGAGGCTTAGAGATTTTTCCTTTTTCCAACATAGGACATTTTTCAGAACCATGGCCACTCTTAAAACAAGCTATGCACGTGCGAGGTGATTTAGTTAAGGATGGATCAATATCATTTGGTTCGAAGATTTCTTCATAACCGAGTCCACTCTTATCCTTGTAAGGTCTTTGACCACCAAGCAAGAGTGTCATCATTTTTTCACCTTTGACCATCTTAACCAAGTCAGAAGTGAGAAGCTCATTTGTCTTTTGTAATTCTATCAAAGCCAGTTCGGCTTTTTCAACAGTTACAGAAGACATTGTTTCTAAAGCTTGATAGAGGTTGTGGCTTTCAAGATATCTATTTTTAAAGTCATCTCTTTCAGCCTTATGTTCTCTACTTCTTGAATTAGTCTAGTATTTTCAGCTTCTAAGGATTTAAAAGACTTTCTTAGTTTGCTGAAATTGTTAGCTAATTCGTTTGAGTCTCTCAGAAGTTCTTCATAGAGTTCTGAGATCTCATTGTATGAGTATGAGAGAGGAGGAGAGTTTGGTACCTCTTCTGACTCAGATTCTGTTTCCAGAATATAGTCAGTACCGGCCATGAAGCAGACATTAGCTTCCTCTTCACTTTCTGACCTAGAGTCTTCCTCTTCTGAATCACTCCATGTAGCAGCCATTGCCTTCTTCTTCTTCTTGGGAATGAACTTCTTCTTTCCCTTGTTCTGAGGGCACTCCGTTCTGAAGTGGCCCTTTTCTCCACAGCCAAAACATGTGGCATCAGAAGACTTTGACTTTCCTTTTCTAGGTGTGATCTCTTTGTCTTTGCTTGGTCTTCTCTTCCAAGCTTTCTTCATTTTCCTCACTAGAAGAGAGATGTCATCTTCATCGGAATCTGAGTTTTGATCGTTCTCAGACTCAGATATTTCTTCAGCCTTTAGGGCTTTTGAAGTCTTTTTGATCTGACTTTTCAGAGCCAGAGCTTTCTGAGGTCTTGAGGATGAAGATGGTCCTCCAAGTAGTCCTTCAAGCTCAATCTCGTGAGTTCTGAGTGAGCCAAACAATACATCTAAACCCAGCTGATTTAGATCCTTTGCTTCTTGGATTGCTGTCACCTTTGGGCGCCACTTGGCAGAGAGGCTTCTGAGAATTTTCCTCACCATCTCAGCGTTGGAGTAGGTCTTTCCTAAGACCTTTAGCTGATTTATGATGTGGAGAAATCTTATTGACATGTTGTCAATAGTTTCCTCAGGTTGCATGCAGAAGGACTCGTACTTATGTACAAGCATTGATACCTTAGTTTCCTTGACTTCATCATTTCCTTCGTGCAGCATGTGTAATCTCTCCCAAATTTCTTGAGCGGTATCACACGACACAATCTTGTCGTACTCTACCTTGGGCAAGGCGCAGAGAAGAATGTATTTAGCTTTGAAGTTGAGTTGTATCTTCTCCTTCATCTCTTGAGTCCATTCATCCTTAGGGACTCGTCTTGTATAGGTTCTGAGTACTGGAGGTGCCGCTCCTGGCTCAGCGTCTGTTGCAACTACAGCATCCTCTGTAATTGTCTGCAGAGGCTGATAGTCTCCATTCTCGATCCTATCCCATAAGTCCAAACTGGTGTGCTTGATGAACAGCGTCATCCTGTCACGCCAGTAGTCGAAGCTGTCTCCGAGAAACATCGGAGGTCTGTTTATTGAAGCCCCATCTGATATGAATGCAGCTGGTGAGTTCATATTTCCCTTCGTGGATCTTTTTCCTTGACACTGTGAAGTGCTCAACCCCTTAAGGACCGAGCTCTGATGCCAATTGAAAGTGTATGTGTGCACGAGAAGGGGGGGTTGAATCGTGCAAGTTTTAAAATTGCTTGTTAAAACTTTTACTTGGAAAGCTGTTTTTACTCAGAAGGTATGATTAAGAGTTTGCAGCGGAAAATGCTTTCTGAGAAGATTAAGTTTCTGAGAACTTAGTCTTTCTAAGAAAGTTCCTTTCTGAGAGATTTTAAGAAAATGACTTAAGGTTTGAGTTTCTTAAAAGCTTTCTGATTTTAATCAATAGGTTTTCACGAGACCTATCAATTAAAGTTGTGATAGAGTTTTTCTCAAAGATTTAGACACGTAATGAGTTAGGGAGAAAAGCTTAACACAAGGGATTTTATACTGGTTCGGTTATAACCAACCTACTCCAGTCCTCAACCTTCAGTTGAGAGTTCTTAGATATTTTTCTTAATGTGCCTTCCCAGACAACACTGCCTTTACTACGTAAAGGACTTCCACCACTTCACAACCCGAAGTGGATTTCCTTGCCTCACACTAGAGGACTTCCTTGCCTTAAACAATTAAGGACTTCCTTGCCTTAAACAATTAAGGACTTTGAACTTTGCCTCAACCACTAGAGGACTTCCTTGCCTCAAACACTAGAGGACTTAACAACTGCCTTCAAACAACGAAGGACTTAGCGTTTTTCAGAAAGTTTGTTTTGATCGAAAACAACTACCAAGACTAAGTTACAAACCTAGTTTTATACTTAGTAGACTTCTAGGATTAACTTACAAATGTAAGAATTTACACCAATTCAGAACTAGAAGATTTTGCAAAGTTAGAAAAACAATTTCGTAAAATTGTCTTTCTGAGAAAGTTCTAAGTTTTCGCAAAATGATTTTCAATTCAACAGAGTTTTGGCACGTTTAATCAAGAGTTTTAGCGCAAGAATTTTTCGTCACATTGCTCTGGAATTGAACTCATATATATAGGCATCAAAGAGCCGCGAAATTAGAAGCTTTCACTTTGCTTATGTGGCTGTGTCTTTTCAGAACGGCTCCCTGCTACAGTCAGCGCAAAATGAGGAACTTTTCAGAACTGCACAGTGCGCGTGTTCCCACTTCCTTGGCTAGTTGTAGCGAGCTTTCTGAGTCTGTTTGCATTTCCTTGAGTTCAGACACTTGGTTGCTTCTGAGTCCAACCTTCTAAGAGTTGTACGGACTTCTGAGGCTAACCTTCTGAGGGAAGACCCTTCTGAGAACTACTAGTCGCGAGGTCTTCTGAGACCCTTCTGAGGCGACAGTGTTCTTTCCTCAGAAACATGTTTTCACCTTCTGCGCTTCTGAGATATCCTTTCTGATATCTTTGGCGCTATGATTTTATCAATTGATCTCGAGGTTACTTGATGTTTTTTCTTGGTCTTTGCTCATGGCCTTGCAATAATTTATAGCTTTCTGAGACACTTAGCGCACATATTAGCAAAACCTTAAGTAAAATTTTATACTTATGGCTTACCTTGTTATCATTAAAACTTTCATGACTCTAAGAGAATTATGCTTAATTCTCTCAGAAGGGTTCTGGAGCTTACAATCTCCCCCTTTTGATGATAACAACTTAAGTCTTAAGATAATAATTTTGCTTAAGTTCAGAAGTGTTTCTGAGTAAGTTCATAACTTATTCAGAATTCACTTTTGCTTTCTTAGAAACTAATTTAGCTTTCTGAGAGAAGGCTTCGTTATTTTCTTAGAAGGCTGAGATAATCAATAGTTCAAGTATGCAATGTATGATTACTGTTTGAGATTATTATTTCATAGCATGTATTTCATGATAATGTATGTATGAGATTCAGAAATATCAAGCTAAGTAAATCAAGAGATGCCAAAAATAAATAATAAAAGATAAGCATAAGATGACGATGCCAAGAAATGATTTTTCATTTATGGTTTTGTAAAGATACAAAGATTTGGCTCCCCTAAGTTGTTGCTCCCTAAGTTCTAGCCTAGTGTTTACAATAGCCAATGTACAAAAATTTTATCATTTATCTACTCCCCTTTGTTACATCAAAAGGGTGGCTAAGATATAACCATCATTGACTTAGAACTACTTGCCTTCTGGCAATGTAGCGTAGCAGCTGGCATATCTCCATGAGAATCTCGCTCTGAGTCGCATTCTGAGCGCATTCTGGAGGGAGGTCAGAGGCAGTGGACGGCTGTTGAGAAGATGAGGGTTGAGATGAAGGAGGACGAGAGACTTCAGCCTCAAGTACTCATCGATTAAATCCCTTGTTTGATATTCAGGAGGTTCTTCTTCTTGGACAGCTTTACCTTCAATAGCAGCAAGTTCAATCGAAGCTGCCTTTGAGTATCCTCAGCAACTAGAGCAAGGTCTAGATCAGAGGGTTGCCTAGCTGATGGTTGCTCCATAGCACCAGAGTCTGAGCCTCGTCGGGGAGGTTGAAGGTTGATATTTGGCTATGCATGCTCAATGCACTTCAATTTCTCAGTTCGACCAAAGAAAGGCGAAATGCACAGAGGGTGGGGTGACTACCATCCTTCCAGCTGAAGCCGGAACCAATCATTGAGTCCGTTATGAGAAAGTGGGACCTTGTTGATCAAAGGATGTAGGAGGAACCTCTGTTATATCTTGAGGAGGAACCGCTGGTTCCTTCTGAGAGTCCTTCTCAGATTAAGTTTCTTCTGAGGAACTGTGGGCAACGAATGCCTCAACTGCTGCAACTCCGGCAGCCATGGTAGCGTCAGCGCCCACCTCTGAGCTGAGCCCAGTGCTGGTGGTCCCTGGCACTACATCATGTGTTGAGACATGAGTTTCCTCATGTTCCGAAGGAATCTCAGTAGAGAGGAGACCAACCTCAGAAGTTGGTTCAATTAAGGCTTCCTCATGCTGTAGTTGTTGTTGGTGTGGCATCTGAGCAGCTTCTGGAGTCTCAGAAGGTTGATCCAGAGCCTTCTGGACGTCACGCATCGTCTGAGCCAATGACTCAGCATTACAGTAGCAACTTCAGTTGCGGTTGCCTCAGAAAGTTCCACCATAGAAACCTCAGATGGCTTCTTCTGGGGCTCTTTCTTGGAGCTTCCAGCATCTGGAGTGCGATGCGCAATGCGAAAGCATGCCGCATCTTCTTCCTCGGAAGAGGAATCAGCGACATTTCCTCCATGCCCCTGAATGTCTTCTCTGGTGGGGGAGACATTTCCAGATGGGGAGGAGTGATGAGAAGCTTCTGCTTCTTCTTCAACAGCAGCAGTAGTAGCAGCAGCGGTGGTGGCAGCAGTAGCAGTAACTGCTACAATTTCTTTACCCGTCGTCTTTGGCGGGCTCTGTTTCTTGGTGGTTTTTATCCCTACTCCTTTGTGAGTTTTTCCCTGATATTTCAAGGAATGTAGGAGTTTTAGTTTTAAATTGGTGGGTTTAAAACCAGCAACAGAATCAGAAATAGGAATTGAAGTAGAAGAAGAGTGAAGAAATGAAGGTGGAGTTTTAGAGTTAGCTTTTACCAACNTTTCCCTGATATTTCAAGGAATGTAGGAGTTTTAGTTTTAAATTTGGTGGGTTTAAAACCAGCAACAGAATCAGAAATAGGAATTGAAGTAGAAGAAGAGTGAAGAAATGAAGGTGGAGTTTTAGAGTTAGCTTTTACCAAACGACCACGTTTCTTTTTCCCTTCTGGTGGCACGTCTGGGACTTGGAGAGTGGAGGTGCTTTCCTTTTTCTGGTCATGGGTTGCTCAGAAGTTGTTTCTTCTGAGTCTTCAGCAGCCTCAACACCCGTAGGTTTCTTCTGAGGAGTCTTCTGAGCTTCCTCAGAAGCCATACTCCTTGTCACCCTTGTTGGAGAAGGATGAGTTACCTTTTGCTTCTTCTTCTTCTTTTCTGTAGGATCGGAAACCTTTTCCTTTCCTTTCTCAGCCTTGGAGGGCTGGTTGGGACCAGCAGTCCCCTTAGAAGACTTTGCTTCTTCCTTCTTCTTAGGTGCCCCCGTATCTGGTACCTTCTTCTTCTTGATGTTGTTGAAAGTGACCATGGAGAATTTGCTGTGGTTGAAGACGTATTCATAGTCTTCAAGTGGAAAGGAGAAATGGTCGAGGATTCTGGTCAGAAGGCTTCCGTAAGGTAGACTTGTGAGAGCCCTCTTCGGATGAGCCTGGTGCATTTTCCAAAATCTACTCTTTCCTTCTTCAGCAGGTGGTACAGCAGGCAGGCATCCATGGTGGTAACGTTTCCCATGTCTCCAATCCGAGGGAGAAGGGTGTGTTGCACAACGGAGAAGATGATTCTGGCCTCTTGCGTGAGATGAGGTACCTTTACCCCTTTGAGAGGTAGGCTGTTGCTACCAGTCAGAAGTGTCACGACTTCTTCTTCTGAGTCATCTACCTCCTTGACCCATTCTGGGTCGTCGGCGATGACAGCACCCCCATTCAAGGTCTTGAAGACTTTGTTGATGTCAGAAGAGGAGAAGCGGATCTGTTGGTCACCAATCTTGCTCTTGACCCCTTTGTTGGTGAACCTTTCTATTTGCGAATAGAAAGCTCTCACCACATTTGGGTAGCACACGTCCTCGCAACTCATCATGGCTGGCCATCCAGGTTGCTTGAGGAAGGTGAATTGAATTTCGTCCACCTGATTGTAGACATTGAGAGGCAATACCCTTCCCATGGCTAGATTCCGTGGGAGATAAGTCTTATGGAATAGGGACTGCATTTCCTCATTGTCATAGAGAATATCTTCGGATATCTCATTTGAGATTGTTTCTCATTAAGCCCTTGATTTCTCCAGAGATGGCCATTTGGAAGAAGGGTTTGAGGTTTGAGAAGAGATAGAGAAGAACAAGAGAGAGAGAGAGAAAGAGCAGATGAGATTAGAAAGCGAGGAGAGGTTTTGGCAGAGTTTTGGTAAGTTTTTGAGCGTAAAGTGCTCAAATGAAACAATGCTATGAGTATTTATAGACATGGCTTGTAACTAGCCGTTTCCTGCCACTTATCCAAAAGTTACCGTTGGTAACTTGTTTCTCGGAAGGTACCTTTCTGAGAGAGGTGGTCCTTCTGAGAAACCCTCCTTCTGAGAGATGTTTCAGAAGATCTCCTTTCTGAGAGATGAGTCTTCTGAGAACAAATTTTCTCAGATAGAGTTTTTCTGTGTTTTCCTACTTCTAGCTCAGAAGCTTAGTTCTATTGTTCGTCTCAGAGTCTAAACTAGGACTAAGGGAGTTTCTAAGAGAGAGTTTTTTAACTTTCAAAGCACTTAGAAGCGTCTTAGATGAGAAATCCTTTCAGAACATTGAAACGATCCTCGGGTAAAGGCTTTTGTAAATATATCTGAGATTTGATCCTCAGTATTTACAAATTTGAGTTCAATGTCGCCTTTTTGCACATGATCCGAATAAAATGATGTTTTATATCAATATGCTTGGATCGAGAATGCTGAATAGGATTCTTAGCTAAGTTGATAGCACTTGTATTATCACAGAGTATAGGGATTTTGGTGTACCTTATTTGATAATCAAGTAGCTGATTCTTAATCCAGAGCATCTGAGAACAGCAGTTCGCAGCAGATACATATTCAGCTTCAACAGTTGATAGGGCGATCGTATTTTGCTTCTTGCAGGACAAGTGAATCAAGCATTTTCCAAAGAAGCAGCAGCAGCCACTTGTGCTTTTGCGATCTATCCTATCTCCAGCGTAGTCGGCATCACAGTAACCTACAACATCAGAAGAACAACCTTTCTCGTACCAGAGACCAAGATTGGTAGTTCCACTTAGATATCGTAAAATTCGTTTAACGGCAGTTAAAGTGTGATTGTTTAGGCTTAGACTGGAATCTGGCACAGATCCCAACACTGAGTTGGATATCTGGTCTGGAGGCAGTTAAGTAGAGAAGTGAGCCAATCATCCCTCGATAGTTGCTTTCTGAGACTTTCTCACCATCTTCATCCAAGTCATTACTTGAGAGGGATGCATGGGAGTGCTCATGGGTTTGGCCTTATCATCAGAAACTTCCTCAGAAGTTCCTTGGTATACTTCTCTTGATGAATAACTGTCCCTTCCGACTCTTGCTTGATTTGCAATCCTAGGAAGAATTTTAATTCTCTCATCATGCTCCTCTCGAATTCACCTTGCATAAGCTTGGAGAATTTCTTTGCAAAGGCGTTCATGGTTGCGCCAAATATTATGTCATCAACATACATCTGGACAATCAAGAAGCCAGAGTCTTCTGAGAGCGTAAAAAGAGTTGTGTCCACTTTCCCTCTTGAGAATCCGTTTTTAAGCAAGAAAGAGCTCAATCTATCGTACAAGCTCTTGGAGCTTGTTTCAAACCATAGAGAGCCTTTGTAAGCTTGAATACATGATTTGGGAATGCATCATTCACAAAACCAGGAGGTTGTTTTACATAAACTTCCTCAGAAAGGTATCCATTCAAGAAGCAGACTTAACGTCCATCTGATAGAGTTTGAAACCTTTGTGTGCAGCAAAAGCTAGCATCATCTGATAGCTTCCAATCTTGCGACTGGAGCGAAAGTTTCATCATAGTCTATCCCTTCTTGTTGGTTGTACCCTTGAGCAACAATCTTGCCTTGTTTCTCACGACTTGACCGTTTTCATCAAGTTTGTTTCGAAACACCCATTTAGTCCCAATGACACTCTTGCCTTTGGGTTTCTGAGTCAGTTTCCAAACTTGATTTCTCTCGAATTGGTCCAAGTTCATCCTGCATGGCATTTACCAGCTAGGATCATCTAACGCCTCTTCTATGGAATCTGGTTCAAGTTCAGAGACCATAGCAAGATTTGTATAGTTCCTTCTGGTTCTCACGCCACTTTCTGGATTGCCAAGACTTCATTCTGAGAGATGTTCTTCAAGTCTCTTGAACCTCTGATCCCTTTAGGAGTAGGGTTCTGAGAACGAGACACAAAAGGTTCTCTTTCTGAGTCATCAGAGCTTGTCCTTCTGAGAATCTAGTTCCATTGTATTTGGAGAGGTAGATTCTCTAAGTTCTGGAGCTTTGATGATGTTACTAGATTTTTCTTTAGATGAAGATGATTGTTCCATGGGTTGGAAGTCAGTCTCATCATCTATAAGAATTTTCCTTTTGGCTTTCTCAGAAGAGATGTTGAGTTTCTCAAATTCATCTTCTAAGTTAGCATCTTTCTGAGACAGGTCCTTACTAAGTTCTTTGAACTTAATATGGATTGTCTCTTCAACACATTTACTCCTTTTGTTATATACTCTGTAAGCTTTAGAAGCTGAGGAGTATCCTAGAAGTATCCATCATCGGACTTAGGATCAAACTTGGAGAGTTTGTCCTTTGTGTTGAGAATAAAACAAGAAGAACCAAATACATGGAAATAAGAAATGTTTGGTATTTTATTCTTCCATAGCTCGTAAGGTGTCTTTTTAGAATTGGTCTTAGAAAGACTCGATTCTGAATGTAGCATGAAGTATTTACTGCTTCAGCCAGAAACCTTTTGAAAGTCCACTTTCTAAGAGCATTGTTCTTGCCATCTCTTGAAGGCTTCGATTCTTTCTCTCAGCTACTCCATTTTGTTGAGGAGTTCTGGGAGATGAGAATTCGTGAGCTATGCCCAGATTTTCACAAAGCTTTTCAAAAGCATGATTCTCAAATTCACCACCATGATCTGATCTAATGGCATGAATGTGCGAATCTTTTTCAGTTGAAACTCTTTTCGCAAATGCTTTGAACTTCTCAAAAGTTTCTTCCTTAGAAGCTAGAAAGAAACCCAAGTGAATATGGAGTAATCATCCACTATGACAAGACCATAGCGTTTTCCAGAAAGGGAAGCTGTTCTGGTTGGTCCGAAGAGATCCATGTGGAGCAGTTCCAGTGGTTTCTGAGTAGAAATACCACTTTTACTGGGAAAGGAAGCCTTGGTCTGTTTCCCTTTTTCACAGAAGTCGCAGGTTGCATCTTTCTGATACTTAATTCTGGGAAGGCCCTTTACAAGTCCTTTCTGAGAAAGTTCAGAAAGAAGTCTCATATGGACATGACCAAGTTTCTTATGCCATAGCCATTTGTCTTCTTGGACAGAGACAAGGCATTCCACATTTTGATCCTTTAGATCATCCAGATGGATAACATAGATGTTACCAACACGTTTTCCTTCCAGAACGATCTTGTCATTTGTGAGATTAATCACATGACAATACTTGGCATAAAACTCAACCTTTAAGCCTCTGTCACAAAATTGACTGATGCTTAATAGATTGTGAGTTAAGCCATCGACCAACAGTACATCTGAGATTTGGTGAGAGGAATCCTTACCAACATCTCTGATTGCAGTGACTCTTCCCTTAGCGCCATCACCGAATCGCACTGTTCCGCCTTTCTTGGGCTTGAGACTTCTGAACCAGTGCTTGCTTCTAGTCATGTGCCTCGAGCAGCCACTGTCAAGGTACCACTGCTCATCGTGGTGGTGGAGCAGCGCTTGATGGTGTTCCTGCAGTCACAAAGTTAACAGATTTAGGTACCCATTCTTTGTTGGGTCCTTGCTTGTTAGCTTTCTTGGATTTTTGCCTTCTTTTCTTAGAAGTGTCATGGTTTTGAGAGTCAGAGACCTTTTGTTTGCCATTTTCAGAAGCACTTGCTTTCTGAGAAGTTTTACCCTTCTGAGAGGGGTCAGTCTTCTTAGAAGATTTTGCTTTCTGAGTTTTCTTCTTAGCCTTCTGAGGCTTAGAGATTTTTCCTTTTTTCAACATAGGGCATTTTTCAGAACCATGACCACTCTTAAAACATGCAATGCACATGCGGGGTGATTTAGTTAAGAGTGGATCAAGATTATGTGATTCAAAGACTTCTTCATATCCAAGACCGCTTTTGTCTTTATAGGGTCTTTGGCCCCCAAGCAAAAGACTTAGCATCTTTTCACCATTTACCATCTTAACTAAGTCAGAGGTTAGAAGTTCATTTGTCTTTTGCAGTTCGATCATGGCCTTTTCAGCCTTTTCTACTGTGATTGAAGACAAACTTTCTAATGCTTGATACAGGTCATGACTTTCAAGGTATCTACCTTTGAAGTCGTCTCTTTCAAGCCTTAGATTCTGAACTTCTTGAGTTAGTCTTGCATTTTCAGCTTCTGTGTTTTTAAAAGATTTTTTTAGGTCGCTGAAACTGTTAGCTAACTCGTTTGAGTCTTTCAGAAGATCATAATAGAGTTCTGAAAGCTCATCGTATGAGTATGAAAGAGGAGGGGAATTTTGTACCTCTTCTGACTCAGATTCTGTTTCCAGAATGTAGTCAGTTCCTGCCATGAAGCACACATTAGCTTCTTCTTCCTCACTTGCTGCTTCAGAAGCTTCGTCTTCTGAATCACTCCAGGTTGCAGCCATTGCCTTCTTTTTCTTTCTGGGAATGAATTTCTTCTTCCCTTTGTTTTGTGGACACTCCGTCTTGAAGTGGCCTTTTTCTCCACATCCAAAGCATGTGGCATCTGAGGGCTTTGACTTTCCTTTCTTAGGAGTGAATTCCTTGCTTTTGTTTGGCCTCCTTCTCTAGGCTTTCTTCATTTTCTTTACTAGGAGAGAAATGTCGTCTTCGTCGGATTCTGAGCCTTCATCATTGTCAGACTCAGAAGCTTCTTCAGCTTTGAAAGCTTTGGAAGACTTTCTGACTTGACTGTTCAGAGCCAATCCCTTCTGAGGTCTGGAGGAAGCGGATGGTCCTCCGAGCAACCCTTCCAGTTCGATCTCATGCGTTCTGAGCGAACCAAATAGTACATCCAAACCTAGCTGGTTTAGATCCTTGGCTTCCTGGATTGCTGTGACCTTAGGACGCCATTTTGCAGAAAGGCTTCTGAGGATTTTTCTTACCATCTCAGCGTTTGAATAAGTCTTTCCCAAGACTTTCAGCTGATTGATGATATGGAGAAATCTTATTGACATGTTGTCAATAGTTTCCTTAGGCTGCATGCTAAAGGATTCGTATTTGTGTACGAGCATTGAGATTTTTGTTTCCTTGACTTCGTCATTACCTTCGTGCAGCATATGAAGTCTTTCCCAAATCTCTTGTGCAGTATCACATGACACAATTTTGTCATATTCTACTTTGGGTAAAGCACAGAGGAGAATATACTTGGCTTTGAAGTTGAGTTGTATTTTCTCCTTCATCTCTTGAGTCCATTCGTCCTTAGGGACCCGTCTTGTATAGGTTCTGAGTGCTGGAGGTGCCACTCCTGGCTCAGCGTCTGTTGCAACTACAGCATCCTCTGTAATTGTCTGCAGAGGCTGATAGTCTCCATTCTCGATCCTATCCCATAAGTCCAGACTGGTGTGCTTGATGAACAGCGTCATCCTGTCACGCCAGTAGTCGAAGCTATCTCCAAGAAACATCGGAGGTCTGTTTATTGAAGCCCCATCTGATATGAATGCAGCTGGTGAATTCATATTTCCTTTTGTGGATCTTTTTCCTTGACACTGCTAAGTGCTCAACCCCTTAAGGACCGAGCTCTGATGCCAATTGAAAGTGTATGTGTGCACGAGAAGGGGGGGTTGAATCGTGCAAGTTTTAAAAATTACCTTTTAAAACTTTTACTTAGAAAGCTGTTTTTACTCAGAAGGTGGATTTAAGAGCTTGCAGCGGTAATAGCTTTCTGAGAAGATTAAGTTTCTGAGAACTTAGTCTTTCTAAGAAAGTTCCTATCTGAGTGGTCTTAAGAGAATGACTTTGAGTTATAATCTTTTAAACGCTTTCTGATTTTAATCAGTAATGTTTTCACAAGACCTCTTAATTAAAACCGTGGTTGAGTTTTTCTCAAAGCTTTATGCAATTAAAGAGTAAGAGAGAAAAGCTTAACACAAAGAGTTTTATACTGGTTCGGTTATAACCAACCTACTCCAGTCCTCAACCTTCAGTTGAGAATTCTTAGATATTCTTCTTAATGTGCCTTCTCAGACAACACTGCCTTTACCAAATAAAGGACTTCCACCACTTCACAATCCGAAGTGGATTTCCTTGCCTCACACTAGAGGACTTCTTTGCCTTAAATACTTAAGGACTTCCTTGCCTCACAACAGAGGACTTCCTTGCCTTAAACACTTAAGGACTTCGAACTTTGCCTCAAACACCAGAGGACTTAAACTTGCCTTCACACAAAGAAGGACTTAACGTTTTTCGAAGGTTTGATTTGATCGAAAATAACTACCAAGACTAAGTTACAAACCTAGTTTTACACTTAGTAGACTTCTAGAATTAACTTACAAATGTAAGAATTTACACCAATTCAGAACTAGAAGATTTTGCAAAGTTAGAGAAACAATTTCGTAAAAATTGTCTTTCTGAGAAAGTTCTAAGTTTTCGCAAATGATTTTCAATTCAACAGAGTTTTGGCACTTTTAATCAAGATTTTTATCGCAAGAGTTTTTTCACATTGCTCTGGAATTGAACTCATATATATAGGCATCAAAGAGCCGCGAAATTAGAAGCTTTCACTTTGCTTATGTGGCTGTGTCTTTTTCAGAACGGCTCCCTGCTACAGTCAGCGTAAAATGAGGAACTTTTTCAGAACTGCACAGTGCGCGTGTTCCCACTTCCTTGGCTAGTTGTAGCGAGCTTTCTGAGACTGTTTGCACTTCCTTGAGTCCAGACACTTGGTTGCTTCTGAGTCCAACCTTCTAAGAGTTGTACGGACTTCTGAGGCGAACCTTCTGAGGGAAGACCCTTCTGAGAACTACTAGTCGCAAGGTCTTCTGAGACCTTTCTGAGGCGACAGTGTTCTTTCCTCAGAAACATGTTTTCACCTTCAGCGCTTCTGAGACATCCTTTCTGATATCTTTGGCGCTATGATTTTGTCAATTGGTTTCAAGGCTACTTGATGTTTTGTCTTGATCTTTGCTCATGGCATTGCAATAATTTAAAGCTTTCTGAGACACTCAGCGCACATATTAGCAAAACCTTAAGTAAAATTTTATACTTATGGCTTACCTTGTTATCATTAAAACATTCATAACTCTAAGAGAATTATGCTTAATTCTCTCAGAAGGGTTCTGGAGCTTACAAATTTATGTATGACTCAAATGTAGTGAATCATATATACAGGCAGAATATGATTGTCGAGCCATTATGAACAATTTTATGGCTTACTAAAAACAATGTGTCTATATGTAAATTAGTCATGATTATCTAATTTGCACTTATTTTTCGTAAAACTAATAGAAAAGCGACTTGACAGGCACGGTAGTGCCTGTCGAGTTGCTAGTATATATAAAGAGGGTTCAAAAAAGTAAATATCTTTTGGTGCCCACACTTATTTAGACAGTTACTTTTTTAATTTAGAGTAAACCCCAAGTTGGTCCCCCAAGTTGGTCCCTGACAATCGCGGTGGACAAGGTAGTCCATGACATTGAGAAATTGACAACTTAGTCCTGACAATTTCAATTTTCGGACAACCGTTAGTCCCTAAACGGCTTTCGTTAGTTCGAGGGACCAATATGACTTATTTATTAATTGTTAGGGACTAATAAGAGAAATTTAATAAGAATGAATCCTTTAAATTATGATATGAACATTGACTCATATTCATTCTAATGGAGAATAAGAAAAAAATAAAAAGATGAAGTGAAGAGGGAGAACAAAGAAGAAGAAAGTGGCGGTTGTAACTTAGGGGTGTCAAAGCGGGTAGCCCGTCCCGCTTAGGCCTGCCCTGCCAAAGCCCGCCAAAAAGCGGGGGCGGGCTGACCCGCCCCGCCAAATTGACGGTCCTAAAAACAGAGCTCGCCCCGCTTTTAGGCAGGCTGGCGGGCTAGCCCGCCTATTTTAAGAAATAAGAAACAAAATGAAACAGAAGTACAGAACCACAAGCTAACTGTCAACCTAAGGCAGCAGTCGGGCGGAAGCAGAAATAGGATCGGCGGCGGAAGTAGAACCCTGAACCCTATTGATTGATGTAGATCAGGATTCTCTCTCATTCTATTCTCCAATTCATGATCTGTATCATATATGTATAACTGTAAGTAGCGTGGGGGCTCTTCACTGTCTGGAGGAAATAAGCATCCTATGTTATGATATATTGCTCCTTGTGCCCGAAAACAGTATATACCACGACCTGTTGTATTAATCCCCTCATCAACATGTACCCCGCACGAAGTAAATGAGAAGATGTGATTGTAACTCCTTATGAACTTTCTAAAGTGATTTCCTTCACTCGTCGGATCTTGGAAGATATCTAGCAATGATTGCGGAAGATTTTCTTGATGTATGAAGACTTTTCCACCGGAGCAACAAATATCGGTTGTTTCATGATGAAATAAACGTGCATTGCAATGTCCACACGTAGTTGTACTTGGCAAGACAAGCACTATCATTGTTGCAACCTCTTGAAAATTTCTAGCACTGTTATGGTTTCTTTGGAAATTTCTCCCCCTCAATGAATCACGGGTAGTATGTGTATTTCCTAAATGTCATGAATATTATGTATTTCAGCTAAAATTTTATTCTTATTGTTTGTATTCATATTTATACTATTATATTGTTAAGATTCGTAAAAAATAAATATTGTTTTTGTGTTCGCACTCATTTAGGTAGTTTATTTTTTTAATTTCCTAAAAAAACATATTTATAAATTAAGATGAATAATGTATACTAATATATATTAATTATGTCAACCTATAAATAAATAAATTTATTTTTGGTGTCAACTATATGAAATTGTACTATTTCATTCCCATCTCTTTCTCACTCATTCCACTCTTTTTCTCTTACCCATTCAAAATAATAATTACCTTTTTTACTCAATTTCAAGATTATCAATTTAAGATGAATAATATATATTAAATTTTATTAGTAATGCTTACCACCTGGTGTGTTCATAACTGTAGCGTGGCTAGGTCCTGCCTCATTGTCATGAGTACACTGAATTGTCATTGGTGCAACGGTCGGAACTGGATTTTATAAAAAATATAAGTACCATTATTTAGATCATAAAATTATATACCAAATAAAGGTTAGTCGTGAAACATGTTATGAAAATTTAAGAAATGGTTTAGCATCTATGAATGGTAATGTTTTCCAATCATCCTATTTATATTAACCATTATTGGTGTTATCAACATAGCTAGTATTCCTCGGTCCAGCTTCATGATCATTAGTTCCTTGAAACCTTGGTAATGACGAATCGACATCTGCAATTTTTTTGTACAATTAATTTACTCATTATGTAATTATTGATCGATAATAGATTCTAATATCATAATATGTATTACAAAAGAAATGTCTTTTACCTGTTCGTCTCATTGGAGAGCGAGTCACTCTTCGAACATCAGTTAGTCGCATTGTACTTTGTTGGTGACTATAAACACTTACATTTTGTTCTCTACTCGATCGATAAGTGGCTCGCCTACTTGCCAAGTATTGTTGTCTATGTTCTGCACTCATATCTCGTCTTCTTTGTCTAGCATTCTCCCTCCACCTTTGTCTTGTCAAATTTGACTATATATTTTGAAGAAAAAATTGTAATTTAGTAGTATACAAAGACATAAATGAACATAAAAAACAATTATAATTAATTTATGATCGAATAAATAATAATTTATATGATGTTATTGATTTTCTTTTCGATTTAAAATGTGATGTTTTAATTACACTGCCACTTTCTATAATTTTTTTTAATTTTTTTTTAATTTTTAGTCCAGTCCATATAATTTAAAATTTTGGTATTGATTCCGTATAATTTTTATAATTTGTTGATTTGAGGTCTATAATTTTGTAGCAGTAATATTGATTCCGTATATAATTTTTAAAATCTGAGAATAGTAAATTTTATGGAAAGAACAAATAAAAAACGGTAGAAAAATGAGGCACAACCGCATAACCAAATCAGAAACGTGGCAGTAATATTTATACTATTCTCCATAAAAATTTAAAATTATAGATTTCGTAGCAGTAATATTGATTTCGTATAATTTAAAAAATATCATAGAAAGGTTGTGCCTCATTTTTCACTTTCATTTCGTCATGTTTAAAAGAGTTGTGTTATTTGAACTATCTTTCTTTAATTTGATGTCATCGAAAATAGAATTCACACATCTTATGTTCATATATATTATATATTAATATATTTGTAAAAGTGAATACGAATAGAAAAAAATGAGTGATTAAATGAATTACCATTGTAATGACCGACCTATATACATTGAGGCAATTTTACAGCAAATAATTAACCCTTACCTAATTTCACTTCTAAAATTATGAAAATAGTATAATATAATCAATTTTATACTAAATTGAATGAACTAAATTTTTTCAATAATTGAATGAACCAAAAAGTAAATAAATAAATAAATAAGTAAAATTAGATATATTAGGTCAATCTGTCAGGTTGAATTCTTACTTTTTTATTTTAAAGAAATATGGAAAATTAGTCAGACAATACCTTATTTTGCCCCTTCGAGAGCCAATTTTTATACAACCCAATAGTTGAAACTAATTAAAAAATTGTCCACAATAAAAAACTCTTCAATCAGTCACGCAAGACTTTAAGTAAAATAAATATATATGGAAGGATTTTGACTAATTTTTTTATTGTGGACAATTTTTTTAATTAGTTTCAACTATTGGGTTGTATCCCAGTATCTAGCGGAGAGTCAGTTAGACCGAGTACTTTTGCTGTTTCGATTTTCCCCCTAAAAACCAAACCTGATAAATTTTTTTATTTATTATTTTGTTATATAATTATTTACCTTTTTTTATAGCAATAGAGTGTAGTTCGTAGCAGTAATATTAATGGAGAATCATGCTGAATATTGTGCCTCAAATCCCAAAAAGATTTAACACTTGTGACTGTTTTTTCAAAAAGAAAAGAATTTTTTATTTTTTTAGATTTTGCAAAATGAAAAAACAAAATGTACACAGAATAGTATATGACCCTTATCGAAGGAAATTATATGTATAAAATAAAAAATCAATGGAATTATATATGTTTGTGCACCAAAACAATGCCTATATTATACTCAACCAACATATATATATATATGGTGCCTTGATAAATATTTAACCATTTCTTGTAGGAAAGTGCAAAGGTCAATTCAATGTCGGTATTGTCATTTTCATGAATGATCCCACTAAGCAACTAAATATATACTAATCAACCACAATTCACATCACGTGGTTAAAGGTTCAAAGCAATATAATATCATAAATTCAGTTTATGATACTATTCCTGGCCAATCATGAAGAAGATTAATAGAAATTAGAAAACATTGCAGTACATTTTAGGGACTGGTCATTATCAGTTATAGATGTTAATATACACAATCAATTAAAGAGATGTTAATATACACACTCAAAATATTACATGAATCACCTAATAAAATTAGAATTTTAAATTAAATTGTATACATACATGTCTACTTTGATTGTTGTTTCCAGATCGTTCACCCCGGTCAATTTATTGCCTATCCATTTGTTGCTGAGAGTTAAATATCAAAATAAAAGATGTTATCAGAAATTTATTAAAGATACGACCAACATAAGATGTGTGAAATATTCATATTAGAAGAGAAATAAACTACGAAAAGGAAGGAAGAATATTACCTCATGTATAGTAAGAAGTAACTATGAGATTAGAATGGTAAACAGATAGGTCTATATATATTAATGATAGGTAGGTTTGTTTCAATAATCAAGGAAATATTAATTTTTTAAAATGTTGTTAAGATATTCCTAAAGACTTGTCACATTTTCAGTTGGGTTAATTTTTTAAAAAGTTGTTTAGATCTCCTTAAATTTAATTTATTTTAAATTTTTTATCAATTTAAATTTTCAGCCGTTACTAATAAATTTTCAGCGGTTACTAATTAATCGAACCTAAAGACTTGTCACATTTCCAGTTGGGTTAATTTTGCTCTTATTTGATCTTCTAAGCTTAACTTGCAAAAGCAAGAGTATTCAAATTGTTCTAGCTTAAACCTTACAAATTACCCCTTTTGATCTGAATATATATGAATTCGAGTACAAAGAGTTGTTTGGATTTTTTACAGAGTTTCGACTTTTTTTGTTCTTAATTCTCTTCATGTTCTTGTCAAATGATGGGGTATTTATAGGCATCCAAGTCCACTTCCAAATAAGGAAACTTTGAACTTGACTTTAATGCTTGAGCTCATGCTTCCATGCGCCTATGCTTGCTTGAGCTTAATCTTGCTTGAGCTCCCTTGGTGTGCTTAGCTTGTTCTACTATCACCAAGCCTAGGTGATATAGCATTATTTGTATTGATTATTTCCCTCTTGTATGCATGTAATTTGACCACTTTTGAGATGAATGAGCTACTTTTGCATCATATTAGGCATTTGGTACTTGATTGGAACTTTGTGCAATTTCTCAGCATTTTGTGCTTTGTGACACTATTCTGTAATTTGCCTATAACTTGAGTTATAGAAATTGGAATTTTGTGTTATTTCTCTTGTTGGAAATCTTAGACACAGGTCTACAAAGTTGATGAAGAACTCGAAAGCTGATTCAGACCATAAGGATTCCAAATTCGAAAGTTGAGTCAATCTTGCTGCAGAATTCTGGACAGCAATCCTGGACAGCAAGTGTTGCAGAAGCCATAGTTGGAGCTACATATGTTCAAATCACTCCATTTCAGTTGCATTGGAAAGCTAAGGCACAAGGCTTCATTTCATCTTCAGAGCTCGAAAGCAATTGAAGTCTCTAAGGAGCTCAAAAGTTGACTCAAAGTTGCTGCAGCGAATGTGACAGCAATCTGGAGCAGAACTCAGTATTTTGCATATATCTGGAGCTATACTTACTGGAATTGGATGATCGTTGTGGCTATGGAAAGCTGAGACATAGAGATACAATTTTGCTTCAGGGCTCGAGGGCAGAATCATCCATTATAGGCTTCAGAAATTGGCTGCAATATTTCGAGCAGAAGCTTAGTTTTGCTGAGTTGCCTTAAGTGTCATAATTTTGTGCATTGTCCATTGTACCCTTGCCTTATGTGTTGTAATTGTTTAGTGTATGAGCTTTTTAGACATTTCCACCTTCTTTTATGTCTATTTAAGTCCTACATCAGATTTGGAGGGAACACTTTACATTCATTTTTTTACAATTCAAGTTTTAGAATTACATTTTCTCTCTAGTTTTCTCTCATTTCGTTTTTCTCTTTTCTTCCAATTGTTCTTGCTGAGTTCTCCATGATTATGGAGAGCTAAACTCATAGCTAGCTTGATGATGGAGGATTGTAAAAGATATTGAGATTAGCAATGTGATTGAGGTATTTCTTGCATTTCTTTCATGATTCATTCAAGAATTTCGAATTCTCTCTTCTCACCTCTTCTTGATTTATGATTCAAGAATTATGAAGATTTTCTAATTCTTGAATTATGAATCCAATTGATTAATAATTCTAGAGATTTCTGAGTTATTGATCAATAAATTTAAGTTGAGAGAACATCTAGATTTAGAGATTTCTGATCTAGAAAATTGAATTGTAGAGCTTCAATCTTAATGTCTTGGATTAAGTTTTGAGATTTCAGATTTAATTCAAGTGTATTAAGATGAATGTTTGAAGATTTTCATAAGAACTTGATCTGAATTCATATTTGAATTTGGATTTGAATGTCAATTTAATTCTTGAAAGGATCATGAGAGGATAATGAATCAATGATATATGTTTTATAATTCGAATTCCTTGAGCTAGTGTCTTCTACCTATTTGATTAAAATCATGTTTGAATTTTCTCATTTCTGAAATTTGATGCTAAAATCCTCAAACCTAACCTTGCATAATCACTTTTCACTACTTGAATTCCTTGGGAAAACGACCTAGGTTTTCCATTTGTCTACAAGTTATCTAGTTTTTAATTTGATTCAATTCGGCAGTTGATCACTAGGTGATTAGCTTTGGTTGCTAGGTAGCTTTGCTTACTAGCTTGAGCTTGCTTGAGCTTCCTAGATGTGTTGAGCTTATGCTATGCACCACATATAGCTTGCTTGTGGTGCAAGAAGCTCACTACTAGAAACACGGAAAATTCCGAGGGGATTTCCGATGGGCTTCCGACGGAAAAAATAAATTCCGATGGGTTCCCGACGGTTTTTTTTCAAAAAATGACCCATCGGAATCCGGCTCGTCGGAAAAAACCTCCGACAGCAAAATGAAAAAAAGCCGTCGGAATATCTTCGAGGAAGTTCCGACGGTTTATTTCGAAAAAACCGTCGGAGGATTCCGATAGAGTTCCGACGACTAGGGTTAGAAAGCTCGTCGGAAGTTTCAGATGGACTTCCGACGGTTAAGGTTAGGGAAACCCCTCGGAAGTTTCCGATCGGTTCGCGACGGGTAGGGTTAGAAATAGCCGTCGGATATTTCCGGTCGTTTTCCGGCGGTTTGCGTTTGAATTTTCCGAGGGATTTCCGATGGGTTTTGGTTAAGAAGCAACACGATAATTTCATCAATTTCGGACAGATTTCCGACGGAAAATAATGAGAATTTTTTTTTTTTTGGAATTTGTTCTGTACGAAATTAACATATAAAATTGAATAATAATATCTGCTATTATTAGTACGAAATAATCGAATTGTTTTATCGATATATTTATATATATTATTTAAGCAAATATTATGAAAAATTAAATTATAAAATAGTATAACAATAACAAAGAAATTAAATGTATGAGAATGTAGCAGAGAAACATAAGAATAAAATAGTATCAAGAAACGGACTACTCATAGTCCGGGTGGCCTTCATCACCACTAGTATCATCATCATCATCATCATCATCATCACCGACCAGACCCGATGGCAGCTTGGCTCCGGAAGAGCTAGAAGACGCAAACATCTTGAATAACATCTTCATATTCTTCTTCATCTTCTTCTTGTCCGACTCCTGGCTCTGCAGCCTCTGCTGTAGCTCCTGGATGGTCTGCGCTTGCTGCTGGAGCTCTGCATTCATGGCATGCACACGGTCCCTAAGAGCGTCATCTCCAACACCAGAACCATATGCAGAGGCCGATGCAGGAGATGGAGTGTCGGTGAACCCAGCAATGCCGGTACCATAAACACGGCCCTTATATGGCCCACCAACAGTCTCCAGCCAAATATTATCCTCACTAGGAGGTTCGGCTGTCTCTCCTGCATCAAGCTGAGTCTGATAGGCCTGTGTTGCCTCATCAAACTTCTGCCTGAACTCTGCCTGCAACGTATCAAAACAATTTTAAAAAATGTAAGTGCTATCGTAAATAAAGATTAGTTGCTTACTCACAAAATTATACAGAGAAAAATTTTATATGTATACTCATATAGGTGTTCCTGGAGCGCTCATCCACCCATTCCTTCCCCTTCTCAGTCTTCTTCATGTGGGTCTGCTCGAAGACCTCACTGTGAGTGGGGGTGCGCCTCAACTCTCGGGCCTGTGTTCAAGTGAGTTTATGTTAGTATTTTGTGCTAAAACAATAGGTTTAATAACATAGTTAATTAATATTAAACATTATGTACATACCAATCGTGCTCGTGTGCCCTCAACAGTGGTAGAGCCGCCGGTGTGGAGGGAACCACCCTTAAGTGAGGCCCGATTCAGCTTGTTGCGAGCCTGTTCAGCCTTGAAGGCATCGGTGGCCCAGTGTTCCCGCAGCACCTGGAGGTGACGCTCAGGGATCCACTGAAAGCGTGAAGTCCCATCCCGAATATTCCTGAGCATCTCCCGGAACCTCTTCCCGACCCTGAAGTTCCAAGCCCGTCTGATGGCTGGCTCCTCCTCAGGGAATATCAGAAAATCTTTCTGCAACGTTTACAAGAAAAAAAGTTAGTGTCCAATAGAATGTACAGAAAAGATCATAATAAGCTAAGTTGGGTTATTAAAAAGTGAATAAATTAAAGTTTACCTTCCACTCCCTATACCACATGTCTCTCGTGGGCACAGGGATCTTGGAGAACTTGAGATACGGAGCATCAAAATGGCTTTGTATGATCTCCGTAATCTTGTGAGCTCCATCCTTAAACGGGATCCAACTACAAAATATAAACCATTATTTTTTAAATTACAAATTAGTAAAAATATTGTTTATCCATGATAGTCAAATTAATTTTTAAAACTTACCCATTCTTGCCATCCCATCGGATCCGAGTGGGCTCATGTCCCACGGGGTACCGATCAGATGTATCTGTGGGCTGACTCTCATCCCCAGTAACGGGGTGGCTCCTATCAGTAGTGACTACATGGGGCTCTGGACCACCTCCAATAGCCCCTGACTGTGGGCCAGGTACTGACGCGGGTGGGGTGACGGCAGTCTCTGGAGGATCGGTGGGAGTAGTCTATGCTGCGTCTGAGGACGTGGAACCTCGAATCCTCGGCGGGTCGTCCTTCTTGGAACGACCTCGTCCACGTGGTGCCATATGTATCTGTAAAAAAATATTTTGTAAACTTGTTAATGTGCATTATGTTGTCCCATACGTTTTTTTCTATGTGCATCACATCTAGACAATGACGGACCAATAGATCCTTCCAATATGGAAGCTCCCAAAATATGCTTTGTTTAGTCCAGTTATGATCTCTCCCATACCCCTGTGGTTTCACTTGCTGCCCAACTTCTGTGATCTTGGGTATATATTTTACCTCCTCCCATAAATCTTCACAAGTAATTCTTACCGGTGGTGGATCTCTTTCGATTGTGTTCTTTTTAAAATCGTACCTGTTACGCCGATATGGATGATCATCTGGTAAAAATCTCCGGTGACAATCAAACCACGAGTTCTTTCCGCCATACTTCAAGGTAAATGCCTTGGTGTCAGCCATGCAAACCGGGCACGCTAATTTTCCTTGTGTCATCCACCCAGACAACATCCCATATGCGGGGAAGTCGTTGATAGTCCACATTAATGCTGCTCTCATCTGAAAGTTTTGCTTGGAGGAAATATCGTACACCATAACACCCTCATTCCATAACTCAATCAACTCATCAATCAACGGTTGAAGGTACACATCAATTTTTGCTTTTGGGTTATTTGGACCGGGGATTATACATGTTAAGAACAAGTATGAGTCTTTCATACACATTTCAGGAGGTAGGTTATACAGTGTTATCACAACCGGCCAACAAGAGTAAGGCTTACCAAACTGTCTATTGGGAGTAAATCCGTCAGAACACAAACCTAAGTGCACATTTCGAGGCTCCGCGGCAAATTCAGGATGCGTTTCATCAAAATGTCGCCATGCTTCCCCATGCGACGGATGAGTCATCACACCATCAAACCTTTGATTATCAAAATGCCATCTCATGTGCGGAGCAGAACTCATGGAGGCATACAATCGCTTTAGCCTAGGTATAAAAGGCAAATAATGCATTCTTTTTTGAGGAACCTCCTTAGACCTATGACTGCCACGACGTTTGGGTTTATACCTAGGTTCTTTGTAACATCCCAACTTTTATTAAGTTCTAATTAAGTGAAAATTGAGAGTAATTGACCTTAGTTAGAAATTTAATTAAGTTAGAGTGGATAAGTTTCTTCTTAATAAACCTTTATGTGTTGTATGTGTTTGAATTGTATGTATTTATATGTTATATTAAATGTTTTAATGATACATGAGGGTAGAAATGATGTATGTATGAGTATGGCACGAGTTGGGACGTTTTAGAACTGTTTTTGGGCAATTTTTCAGCCCAGTAATCGATTACCACGGGCTGGTAATCGATTACACTGCACAAATTTACGAATCTGTGCATTTTTACAGCCTGTAATCGATTACAGATTCGTGTAATCGATTACAGACTACGCAGTTAGAGTTTTTAGTGCGTTTTTAGGTCAAGAGTAGGCCCCACAACACCTCTATATAATACCTACCCTAGCCTCCACTCAGAAAACCTAATTTTAACACTTCAGATCACTCTTGGCAGCCTCCATCAATCCTTGTGCCTCCAATATACTTTCTCCCTCTCTCAAACTGAAAAACCATAACCCTTCCACAACCCCAAATCCATATCAACTCTCACCCAACCACAAAACAAACCATATATTCATAATCCTCTCTTCAAATAGAACACTTCTACCGTTTCCGTTTTTTAAAGAAGCCATTCTTGTACCGTTCGTGGGGCTAGAGGGAAAGTGAGAAAGAAAGGGGTGTCTTTACGCATAGCATAGGAGGTCTACGAGAGGTAGGGGTTCTAGACATTCAATATTCACTGTGTTTTCATGCATAATGATGTATGTTTGTTGATATTATTGGTTGTGTTCGTTTTTCCCATTATGGTTCATAAAAGGGTTACTTTCACCGATTGAATTTTGAAAAGAAAGTGTTTTATGGATGTAAAAGTGTTTTTAAACTTATTCCAATAATTGATTCTGTATTGTCTGTGTTTTCTACCGACTGGGATGATTCTAGATCTGAGTTTTAGCCATTGGCTTATAAAAATTGTGTTTTTGAAACCCTAGAATCTGATTTCTCACGTTCGTAATCGATTACACGGGTTCGTAATCGATTACGAGCTGAGAATTTCCAATCGCGAGCAAACAGGGCATTCTGGTAATCGATTACAGGGTCTCTGTAATCGATTACAGTAATCGATTACATTCCCGATGTAATCGATTACAACGCTGCAGATTTTACGAAAATTAACTGTTTTGACCCTTCTGTGAAGCCTAATGTGTTCTACGACCCATATGAGTGTTATATACGATTTGTGCATTATTTATATATGTTGGCATGATTTATTATGTATGTTTTCATGTTTTTATGTGATGTATTGATGCTATACATGTATATATACCCTGTAAGACATTAATAACGGCAAAGACGTCAAAAGGGACGCAAAGACAAAGTTACTGTTATAATAAAACACTCCCGTCTTTGGATATTGATGGGGTTGTAAATCAAGGGATGGCAACCTTGGTGAATAGCCTCATTGGTAAAAGAAGACGGTACCCCCTCTCCCCATAGTATAGGATGAGCTCATGCCTAGGGGCCGGTGATGTGGAGGAATAGAGGAGGGTGGGCAGTGCCAAAGATTGATTAATGCAAGATAAAGTTGTTTGGCTAAATGTATTATGTTATTTTATTGAGTTATCGATTGTATATGTATAAGAGCACCTGTACACTACACCAAGACTTTATTTATTTATGCCATATTAACTGTCTAATTAAAATGGATAAGACGCACTTAGGTAAGACGTTCCAGGAAAAGATTATTTTAAACTTATATCTGAAATGAACTCATTCATGCTTCACTTATTTTATAATTAAACCCGGGGCGACTTCCTCTAATGAGTCACTTCCCAATGCTCACCCTATGTTTTTCCCCCATATTATAGAGGAGCAAACAGAGCAGGACCATGGAGCTAGCGAGGAGCAGGCCCAACCTTAGTTTATTTTTCAGTCTTCCGCTTTATAGACCTATATACATTGATTTGCATTTCGGTTATGGATTCATTTAAGTTGTTTGAGTTATTTATTTTAAGTCCGGACCTATGTTAGCCGACAACTATTTATTTGACATGTATTTATGGTGGAGTCTCATAAGTCATTGCCTTTGGCTTATGGGGTAAAGCCTAATATTTATTCCTTGTGTGTTCATTGATTGTTGGGAGTTATTTATTTGATAGACTATTCAGTTTATATCTTGGCATGACTTATTATTTATCGATTATGTATTTCGCAAAGCTTTATTTTTATATCGTAAACGAATTGCGAAAATTTTACTCCCGCCTATTTTCCGCGTATATATTTTAAAATAAAAAAATAGAACATGATAACAGAGAGTGACCCTTATGAAATAGCCTAAAATGACTTAAGCATTAAGGGCTATCTAGTAGGGGGTTACATTCTTCACAAAACTTGCATTGTGTTAGCTCTGAATCATCTTTGTAGTACAACATACACCCATTGACGCAACAATCAATCTTCACCTCGCACAATCCTAATTTACTAACCAACTTCTTAGCTTGATAAAAGTCTTTTGGGATACAATCTGGTTGAACACTAAGCTCACGTATCAAATCTGCCCACTGGTCAAATGAACTCTGACTATGGTTACCCTCAGACTTAATACTAAGCATTCGAACCGCTAAGGATAGTTCTGAATGAACACAACCTTCCCATAAAGGTTGATGTGCAACATCCAGTAGTCTAAAAAAGTTTTGTGCATCTTCACTAGGGACTTCCTCAACCGGTTCGGGAATTCCTCTTGTCTCCGGGAAGTATCCGTAAAAAAGCATCTGCTCGTAACAATTCAAATTTTCTTGCCATGCAACAGGATTACTACTTTCACCCACTCCCGATCCACCATGTTCATCTACCGTAATTTCCTCCCCATGTTGGGTCCACACATAATAGTCTGCTTTAAAACCATGCTGCATAAGGTGAACCTTTACATTATCAACCTCTGAAAGTTTCCGACACCTACACTTGGCACACGGACACCTTATCTTACCCTCTGCAATGTACTCTTTAGTTCTACATGCAACATCCATAAACACATCGAGACCTCTAATGAACGATGGTTTAATTCCGCCTCTATTATGATGAAGCCTATCGTACATCCACGATCGATCCGCACGAGACATTATAGTGTGTTTTACAGTCTAGCAACCTAATGCATTGTTGGAAATTTCATTAAACATATTTTACATTAATATCTCTTTATTATATAAGTTTTTATTAAACACATGTTCAGTTAACCTAATTTCGATAGAGTGCCCCTATATATAACCAAAGTCAACCAATAAATATCAATTGCCGGAGATAAGGACCGGTCCCAGTCAAAGTCATCTACCCTAAGGTTCTTAGCAACATTTGTAATTTGAACATCAATATCATAACATATACCAATCATATTATACAACAATCATATATCATTGTGAGATTGATTTAATATATGAACATACTATCATCAAACATAACAATCAACAAATATCAAAATTTTGGTCAAATTTTCCATCAAATAACAATTCTTATTATACCACTATATATGTTGATTGATGAGGACCTAACACTTTTCCCGTCTCTTCGAGATTGGAACAAGTCTGATCACTGGCTCAAACCAGGGACGCGACATGTTCCAATCCCAAAAGAAACGGGAAATTGTGTACTCCCCTCTTCAGGTATACGTACAAATTTTAATTGATCTTTGCTTAATTAATTGATCTAACTTTCTTAATTTTTATCTTTGTTGATTGATGAGGACATAACACTTTTCCCGTCTCTTCGCGATTGGAACAAGTCTGATCACTGGCTCAAACCAGGGACGCGACATGTTCCAGTCGCACAAGAGACGGGAAATTGTGTACTCCCCTCTTCAGGTATACGTACAAATTTTAATTGATCTTTGCTTAATTAATTGATCTAACTTTCTTAATTTTTATCTTTGTTGATTGATGAGGACATAACACTTTTCCCGTCTCTTCGCGATTGGAACAAGTCTAATCACTGGCTCAAACCAGGGACGCGACATGTTCCAGTCGCACAAGAGACGGGAAATTGTGTACGCCCCCCTCTTCAAGTATACGTACAAATTTGTGATTGATCTAACTTTCTTATTAATCATGTATTGTACTTTATGAAATATATTTTATCAAATAAATATTTTATGAAATATATTATTTTATGAAATATATTATTTTATGAAATTAGTTTACCAAAAATCACTCAATTATATTTTATCACATAAATATTTTTCAATTTTAAGTTTAATTATCAATTTTCATTTAACAATTATAACTTAAATAATTTATATCTCAATTATAACTCAATTATATCTCTTTTTTCAATTATAACAATTATAACTCAATTATATCTTTTTTTTCAATTTTAATTTATTAATTATAACTTAATAAAATTTAACAAATTGAAAAATTAAGAACACTTACCTTGACAGAGTAGTAACGACAGCGGCAGTGGTGGTGACAGCGGCGGCGGTGGGCAGCGGCGGCGGCGGCTCTGGTGGTGGCGCAGCGAACCGGGACTGGCAGCGCAGCGGCGGCGTTCGGGCAGAGGACGCGGCAGTGGGCCGGAGTCAGCGCCGGTGGTGACGAGGCGGCGGCGGGGTGGTTCGCGGCGGCTCTGTTCGGAAAACAATAAAAAACTCAAAATACAAATCAAATAAAAAAACCAATCGGTTAGAAAGGTAGCTCTACTCACCGTGAGCAAGATGGTGGTCTCCTTTTTTGGAAACCACCGTCGACGGCGGCGCAACGGCGGCGTGAATGGTGGCGGACGTGAGAGAGAGAGAGAGAGAGAGAGAAGTTATGGCGCAGAGTGAGGAAGGAGACGCGGTCTCATGTTTAAGTTCACACTTACCGGGGGGCTTCCGAGGGTCTTCCGACGGTTTACAGAAACACACTGTTTCATTAAACGGTCTAATGGCGCCCAAACCCTAATTCGCCAACTTCCGTCGGAAGACCCTCGGTTATTCAAAATTTAAATTGCCGAGGGTTTTCCGAGGGTTTTCCAATAGGAAACCATGAAACGCAGCGTTTCAGTCAAGCTCGAAGAGAATCTCAATCCAAACGGTCCCTTATGCCCTCGGAAAACCGCCGGAACTCTTCCTATATTGCGAGGGGTTTCCGACGGATGTCCATGAAACTCTTAACATTTTATTTTATAATATACTAACAAATTAATTTAATCAGTTCAATTCTTAATATATAACAAACGATCCATCATATATTATTGTTGTCAGGAGCTGTATTGTCCTGATGAACTCAATTGATGAGTTATCTTGGTGTTCTCTTATATATAAGTACTTGAGAGTCTCCCTGGCTCTCAAGTCAGTCGTCAATGTTGTTGGCTACTTCGAACACACCGTTCAACTAATTAAAGATTTTATTGGACGAAATATCATTTATTAATATTATTTTACTAATACAAACACTCCAGACATTTAAATCCGTTTAATATCACCTTAAATCCAATAATTAAAGTAAGTTTATTAAATATCACGAACCCTCGGAAGTCCGCCGAAACATATTATCACTTCCGAGGGTCTTCCGACGGTTTACAGAAACCCCATAACCTAACCCTAACCCTGTCGAGAACCCTCGGAACTCCGCCGGATCATATTATTAGTTCCGAGGGTCTTCCGACGGTGCCCAAAGACCCCATAACCTAACCCTAACCCTGTCGAGAACCCTCGGAAGTCCGCCGAAACATTTTATTCGTTCCGAGGGTCTTCCGACGGTGCCCAAAGACCCCATAACCTAACCCTAACCCTGTCGAGAACCCTCGGAAGTCCGCCGAAACATATTATTACTTCCGAGGGTCGTCCGACGGTCCCCAGAAACCCCATAACCTAACCCTAACCCTGTTGAGAACCCTCGGAACTCCGCCGGAACAGTATATGATTTTCCGGGGGTCTTCCGACGGTTTAGAGAAACCCTACACCTTAACCCTAACCCTGTCGACTGCCTCGGAAGTCCATCGGTATATTATGGCGGGAATGATGGCGCGCATTCCCGCGCTATGTTGCGAGGGGTTTCCGACGGGTTTTCTTAAATTTGATGTCGCTTTGTGGTCAGCGGGAGATGCCACCGGAAACCCCTCGGAATATTCCGACGGCAGAAAAGTCGTCTGAAAATCCCATTAGAAAACTACGTGTTTCTAGTAGTGGCTTCCCTTGGTGTCTTGAGCTTATGCTATGCTCCACCTATAGCTTGCTTGTGGTGCAAGAAGCTTCTCTTGGTGTCTTGAGCTTATGCTATGCTCCACCTATAGCTTGCTTGTGGTGCAAAAAGCTTCCCTTGGTGTCTTGAGTTTATGCTATGAGCCTCTAGCTATAGCTTATGCTATGAGCCTCTAGCTTTAGCTTGTGCTATGCGTCTCTTAGCTCCTTAAGCTTATGTTATGCGCCTCTTAGGTGCTCTTTTGCTTCAGGTGTTTTCTTAATATTTTTAATACCTCATAGGTTAACCTCCTGAAACACTTGATGAAACCATTAGTATTCATAAGCAAAATTCTTATCCAACACTTAGAGATTTTTATCATTCAAAACATCTTATGACAATGTAGGGTTCTTGGAGCTAACATATCCTTGAAATATTACGTCTCTAACCTTAAATTACAATAAAGAGCTTTAAAGGAAAAAATAAACATACCAATAATTGTATGCTTCAATAAGTGTAAGCTCCTTTAACTATAAAGTCCAGTACCCCGAATATGGATAACTAATCTCAAGTCATTTAAAACTAAATTTATTATTTACAAACTATTTTAAAAAAAATTAATTTCTATAACAAAATTTGAATTTTTAAGTACAAAATAAAAAAAAACAATTTTATTTATTATAAACTAATTTTAAATTTTGAAAAAAAAAATTATTTTTTAATAGAAATAGAAATAATTTTTGTCAAAATAAATAAATAAATAAACTTATTGTAAAAATTAGTATTTTTAAAAAGTTGTTTTTTAATTTTTTTTAGAAATAGATATTTTTTAAATTCATTTTTGAAAGAAAATTAATACAATTGTTTTTTAATAAAAAAATATTTACAAAAATTAATTTAATATATTTTTTTTTCAATTTTCAAAATAAAAAAACTAATTATAATTAAAATACAAAATTATAATTAATTAAAATAAAAATAAAAAATATAAATAATTAACTAATGGAAGTTCTATCGGTTGAAGAGGATTCCACGGCAGAGGGGCGACAGTCTGGTGGCGACCTCCGGCGGTGGAGGATAGTGAAAATCAAGATACTTTTTGAGAATTCCAAAAAAAGTTCAAACCGATCAAAATGTAGAAGAGAGAGAGACGAACATATAGGTATCTTTAGGTGTCCCAATGGAGCTCCTACAGCAGTGAAAATGGCTTCTAAAGGTTGTGGTGGCGCGGTGAGAGAGGGGGAGGGCGGAAAGATGAGAGAGAAATGCAGAGAGGAAATGAGGGAGAAGAACTATCGCGATTCACATATTCTAAGATTATCGACAAATGTGCAAACATCCATCAGTCGATAGTTAACACATTCATTAACTGAAACGGTGCATTTCACCTATCGGCGAATAGATCCGTCGATAATGGGATGATAGGGTTAGGGTTTAGGATTTAGGTCATTATCAACAAATTGTTTCATCTCCATGCGTTGATAAATTGAAATTGACCAAAAAAAAATTTCTTGCGTAGGAATCATTTATCGACAAATTATTTCCATACCATTCGTCGATAATGAAAAAAATTTAATAATAAAATAATCTTGGGTTCATATCCTTCAAAAGTTCTGCTGATAATATCCTTCAGGATATTCATCGATAACATCGTCGATAATATAGAAGTTTCTAGTATTGAACGTTTTATAGTGATATATTCTTTTATTTGCAGGGAGATAGTAATACAAGGAAAGGTAAGGGAATAGAAGGGAGTGGCACCGAGTTGGGGAGTGTTGAGTCAGCTAACTGTATGCGTCATGAGCTGCGTGGAAAAAGGGGGGACTCTAACAAAATGAGCTGAAGGCAGGAATGCATTTTAGGGAGGCTGAGACATCGAAGGAAGCATGAGCATAGTGAGTATTCTTCTCTTATGTGAATTCCCCTCTTTGAACTTTCTCTTCTCCATATTTCTCATGGTGTACCTATTCTTAAGCTTCTGCAGGTGACACTAGACCTACATACACCTCATACATTGAATATACTCAATTGATTGTACCAGTTACTTACTCATACTTACTCATACTGTACTTTTTTTTTATCCCTTCTTGTTGTAACTCATTACTGAGATTCATATACTCTCAATATTAGATTTGCATTTGTATCAACTGGTGCTTCCATTGAGTTCACATGGCGGAGAATACCCGAACGCAGACAATGTAGGCAGTCATCAACAAGCTTATGGAACAGTCGGATATTCACAATGAACAACTTACGACAATAATTAAATCACTAGCGACGATCCAGAACCAATTGGCACAACAACCAATTTAAACTCCCAGGTAGACCCAGCCAAATCCGATCTTCGCACCACAACGGCAAATGAAAGTTGATTTTTTGCGATTCTCCAGAGGGGATGATGTGATGCAGTGGATTTACAGAGCAGAGAGGTTTTTCAAAATTTATGGGGTTTCGAAGGACCTTATGCTGGACATTGTGGCGATGAACTTAGAAAGAAAGACACTTTCATGGTTTCAACTATGGGAAAAGCTAGATGAGGTAAAAAAAACTGGCTAAATTTGTTTATCGCATTGCAAATTCATTTTGGCCTATCTCAATTTGACAACTCGAGGGAGGAATTATTGAAACTAAAACAGACTTCATTTGTCTGTAATTACTTTGAATCCTTTAATGACTTAGCCGCTAGAGCATATGGTATGGATGATACATTGCTACTTGACTGCTTTGTGGGTGGTTTACATCCTGACCTCAAGAGGGAAGTAAAATCTCGATTCCCCGCATCGTTGATACAGGCTGTGTCCTTGGCAAAATTATTTGAGGAGAAATTCATTACACCGACACAGAGATGGTGTAACACCCTAATAATTAATCCTCCATACTATAGTCATTTCTAACTAACTATTCGAGTGTCACTCTTGAACATCATAGTATATAATACCCTTTTTAAAATAATTACTGTGAAAATACGTGGGTATTAATTTTGCAAATACCATACTTTAAAAATAGCGGCAATGCCATACTAATAATCGTTATAATACACCACACATCACACCACACATAATAAAATACATGCAGTCCCAACGTAATACAAATAAGTCTCTCACATCAACCATCACAAGTATTAATAGTAATCTTATTAATAATACATCATTATAAATATTTCCGGCTAACATAGGTTCGGTCTCAACATAATATGCATAACCAAAAGGGAAACTAAACAACTAGAGGATGCTCAGAAGCCTCCGTCGTCAAGCCCACCTGGCGTCTTCGGATTCAAGTCTGGTCGTTCACCTAAAATGTTTATCCACATATAGGGTGAGCAACTAAAGCTACTCAGTAGGAGCGGTCACCTCGGGTTTATTAGGAAAATAGGTGTAACATGCCATATTCAATTCAGGTATCAGTTCGCAAATATTCATAGTTCCCGAAGTGACCTTAACCTAAGTGTGTCTTGCTCATTTTATTCATACATATAATATAACATGCATTTTTATACGTATACTAATTCCATGTGTTGTGTACTACGTGCGCCTAACACATCAATAACATAACCACAAATTATTTCGTTATTCTTATCATTACTTTTCTGTTAATTGTAACCTTTTAGAATCTTTTGGCCATTCTCCCTCTTTATCATCTCCTTCAACCTACCAGAATCCCAAGCATGAGCTCATCCTATCATAACGGGAAGAGGGGGTGCCGCCCTCCCATTGGATGAGGTCGCAGGCAAGGTTGTCATTCCCCTGACAAGCTCCTCATCCGCAGACCATAAGGCGACCATGTGTTTTAACATACTTTAACATTTAACATTTAACTTTTAACATTTTATAATCACAAATCATTGCATCTCTAGAAATCATCATTTACATCAATTCATCAACATCAATTCAGCGGCAATATATTCACATAATCAAAGTAATCATTCAATCATCACAAAATTCCCTATCATACACTTTCAAATTCACATCAACAGAGACAATTCCACTATTACTTCAGTAAAATAACATTTCCATCAGAAACCAAGGGTAAATTCATCAAAAACCATGAAAATCATTAAAATCTGGAATTTCTGCGAATTGGCCGCTAGGAGGTAACCAGCGGCCGTCAACAACGGTGCACGCGCTATCGCTTGCTAGTATGGCCGCTGGCGCGTGCCCGGTCGCTAGCGCGTGCCTTCTAGGAGCTAGCGATCGATCCTCGACCTACATCAAAAACTCAGAACATAACAGCCAAATATGCATCTTAGCACGACTTCACAATATAGTTCACATATATACACGTAAGTAAAACTTAAACTAAACCGCTACCTCTTGTAGACCTCCGATTTAAGCTCAAATTCTCACATGCTCTTACTAGCTCTACCCAAAATGCTCCAAAATAAATATGATGATGATGAAAGTGGTTGTATGGAGAATCCAATCGGTTAAAAATGAAGAGGATCAGAATATGTAATTTGTTTTCAGATTTGATGATGATTTGAGGTGGTTTTGGTGGATCAAAGTGAGAGTGTATGTGTGTGTATGTGTTCTTTGAGTGTGTGTGAGAGAGTGATAGAGAGAAAAATGAAAGGGAGGCTGATAATTAGGGTTCTGAAGGGGGAAATGTCGACATGGACCTATTTGCAAATATTAAAAGTTGAGGGACCAGAGACCAAATTGGAAAAAATGCAGAGAGGAGCTGCTAACACGGGATCTCTCGCTAGCGCGCATGAAAGGGCCGATAGTGAGCTACCCCTCGCTAGCGAGTGATGAATGCTCGCTAGCAAACTGTGCCTGGGCAGAATTGTAGAATCTACAATTTCGCCCCGAATATCCCTCCGAGATGCAAACCTATGTACTCCCACGCCCCCAAAACGGTTACAATTAATTCATACACATCAATACCAGCCCAATACACCTCAATTATCATTCATATACCTCTTACATTGAATTTTCAACCATGAATTACTTGACTTCACATACTCATGCACATAACCCATATATCAAACAATGCATACAGTACACACAACATTCCATACGCATATAAGTCAAATAAGCCCTAATCAAGGTTAACTACCACTAATTTCCCTTAATTAGGACATAACTGAAAAACGGGGTGTTACAGATGGAGAACGCAATCCCAATTTCCCCAACCACCTCACCCAAAATACCCAACCATACACAACCCCAAACCACTCAACTCGGTACCATCTCCACCAAACCATACACCTCCACTGTTACCCACCCCGGCAAAACCGAATATCCTTAGAAAATTGTCCCCGACAAAGATTCAATTTCGAAGAGAAAAAGGTCTTTGTTTCACTTGTGATGAGAAATTTGTTCCCGGTCACCGCTACGCTACTAAACACTACTTTATCATCTAGACCATGGACGAAGTATTACCGGAGCATGAGATCGAAGAAGAAAACACTAAGATCAAGAAACCAGAACTACTTCCAGACATGGGGGATCAGGAACCGCACCATTTATCATACAATGCATTGAGTGGTATACCAACTAGGAGATCCATTCGGTTCACAGGATCAGTAAGAGGCAAAGAGTTGAGAATTCTGATGGATGGTTGAAGCTCTGACAATTTTATCCACCCGGAACTTATGAGAAAATTGGGGTGACAATGCATCAAGCACCGCCATTTAAAGTGGAAGTAGGCAATGGTGAATTGTTGCAATGCGAAGGTGAAGTCCGTACAATGCTAGTGGATATTCAGGGTCATGTCCTGCTCATCAGTGCGTTCGTCCTTCCAATCGCTAGTGAAGAGTTAGTCTTGGGGGATATTTGGCTGGAAACACTAGATACTCATCTAGTTAATTATAAACAGAAGTTCATAACATTAATGGCCAAATCAGGATACCCTCCAAAGCGAACTGCAACAGAGCCCTACTAATGCACAATTCCATCATTTAAAGAGATTGCAAACAACCAAATAGATAACTGAGATGTACACATTACAACTTCAACCATCCGATAAGGGAGATGAGAAATTATTGGAATTACCAGCCGATATGGAACCCGATTTGGCTCGGTTGCTTCACACATTTGATGATGTTTTTCCAAGTTCCCCAAGGTCTACCCCCTCGGCATTCCCATGACCACACCATAGACCTGTTGTCAAATACATCACCGGTGAAAGTTAGACCATACAGATACCCACATACTCAGAAGGAAGAAATCGAAAGAATGGTGAATGAAATGATGGAGGAAGGCATCATCCAACCTAGCATAAGTCCTTTTTCTTCTCTGGTCCTTTTGGTCAAGAAGAAGGATGAATCGTGGCGTTTTTGTACCGATTACCGAGCTCTTAATGCTATCACGGTTAAAGATTCCTTCCCAATGCTGACAGTAAACGAGTTGCTTGATCAATTATTTGGAGCACAATTTTCTCTAAATTGGACTTATGATCCGGATATCACCAAATCCGAGTACAACCTGAAGATTGTGGCAATGCAACATTTCGCACTCACCATGGATTATACGAATGGTTAGTGATGCCATTCTGCCTAACAAACCCCCCGACCACATTCCAAAGCTTGATGAATTCTATATTTGCGGATGTGCTGCGAAAATACGTCTTAGTCTGTTTCGATGATATCTTAGTCTATAGCTCTGATTAGTCATCCCACTTGCAACACTTAAGGCATGTCCTTACAGCGCTGCGAAATCACTCTTTGGCTGCCAAGTTATCAAAATGTTCCTTTGGCAAGAAACAGGTGGACTATTTGGGTCCTGTGGTCTGTAACACCCTACTAGATAGCCCCTAGTGCTATAATCATTTAGGGCCATTTCATAAGGGTTACCTCTTGTTATCATACTTATACTTGTTTTTAAAATACTTGTACGCCGAAAATACATGGGATAATTTTCGAAAATCGTTCGCGGAATATAAACATAAGGGCATTGCGTATAAAATAGCGATAATATATGACACATGATATAGTCTGAATAATACCTCATATAATAAATAGAAATAAACAAACATAGTCTCCCCAAACATACAATCAAGAAAGTAAATAGTAATAATAGGTGTCATCTCATGAGCCTAAACTGAGACCCATAAGACTCCACGAATACAAACCATAACTGAAAAGTAAATACCGGCTAACATATGTCCGGACTCAAAGTAAACATAAATAAATAAACGCTAACGACTGAAATAAACATAATCCATAACGTAAAAGCGGAAACTGATAAGTCTAGAATAAATAAATGAACTGCAAAGTCTAAAGTTGTGCGGGATCCTCATCCACTCCTGTGTCTTGCTGAATCTCATCATCTAAAATGGGGGGAAAACGAGGGGTGAGTACTGGGAAGTAACTCAGTAGGGGAGCCGCTCCGGGTTTATTAATAAATCGGTGTGAAATGAATGAATTCAATTTCAGTTATAAGTTCTAAAATCATCTTTCCCGGAACGACTTACCTAAGTGCCTCTTGGTCATTTACATCATACATACAATATACATAATTATAGCCTTCGTGTGTGACTCTACGTGCCGTCTAGTCATATAGGGAAACTTAATCAATTATCATGCTATGTTCTCTGACACTTTACTGAACTGTAACTCATTATCACTTATCACTTGTTATGTCTTATGGTCTGTCCACCCTCCTGTAACCTCCGCTGCACCGACCCTTAGGCATGAGTTCATCCTAAACTAATGGGGAGAGGGGATATTTGAAAGTGTATGAGGGCACAAGAAGGGGGGGGGTTGAATCGTGCAAGTTTAAAAATTGCTTGTTAAAACTTTACTTAGAAAGCTGTTTTACTCAGAAGGTATGATTAAGAGTTTGCAGCGGAAAATGCTTTCTGAGAAGATTAAGTTCTGAGAACTTATTCTTTCTGAGAAAGTTCCTTTCTGAGAGATTTAAGAAAAAGACTTAAGGTTTGAGTTTCTTAAAGGCTTTCTGATTTTGATCAATAAGGTTTCACGATACCTCTCAATTAGGATCGTGATAGAGTTTTTCTCAAAATTTATGCAAGTAAAAAGCAAGGGAGAAAAGCTTAACACAAAGAATTTTATACTGGTTCGGTTATAACCAACCTACTCCAGTCCTCAACCTTCAGTTGAGAGTTCTTAGATATTCTTCTTAATGTGCCTTCTCAGACAACACTGCCTTTACCAAGTAAAGGGCTTCCACCACTTCACAACCCGAAGTGGATTTCCTTGCCTCACACTAGAGGACTTCCTTGCCTTAAACACTTAAGGACTTCCTTGCCTCACAACAGAGGACTTCCTTGCCTTAATCAATTAAGGACTTTGAACTTTGCCTCAAACACCAGAGGACTTAAACTTGCCTTCACACAAAGAAGGACTTAGCGTTTTTCGAAGGATTGATTTGATCGAAAATAACTACCAAGACTAAGTTACAAACCTAGTTTTACACTTAGTAGACTTCTAGAATTAACTTACAAACGTAAGAATTTTCACCAATTCAGAACTAGAAGATTTTGCAAAGTTAGAGAAACAATTTCGTAAAAATTGTCTTTCTGAGAAAGTTCTAAGTTTTCGCAAAATGATTTTCAATTCTACAGAGTTTTGGCACGTTTTAATCAAGAGTTTTTGCGCAAGAGTTTCGTCACATTGCTCTGGAATTGAACTCATATATATAGGCATCAAAGAGCCGCGAAATTAGAAGATTTCACTTTGCTTATGTGGCTGTGTCCTTTTCAGAACGGCTCCCTGCTACAGTCAGGTCAAAATGAGGAACTTTTCAGAACTGCACAGTGCGCGTGTTCCCACTTCCTTGGCTAGTTGTAGCGAGCTTTCTGAGGCTGTTTGCGCTCCCTTGAGTCCAGACACTTGGTTGCTTCTGAGTCCAACCTTCTAAGAGTTGTACGGACTTCTGAGGCGAACCTTCTGAGGGAAGACCCTTCTGAGAACTACTAGTCGCAAGGTCTTCTGAGACCTTTCTGAGGCGACAGTGTTCTTTCCTCAGAAACATGTTTTCACCTTCAGCGCTTCTGAGACATCCTTTCTGATATCTTTGGCGCTATGATTTTATCAATTGATTTCAAGGCTACTTGATGTTTTGTCTTGGTCTTTGCTCATGGCATTGCAATAATTTAAAGCTTTCTGAGACACTTAGCGCACATATTAGCAAAACCTTAAGTAAAATTTTATACTTATGGCTTACCTTGTTATCATTAAAACTTTCATAACTCTAAGAGAATTATGCTTAATTCTCTCAGAAGGGTTCTGGAGCTTACAATCTCCCCCTTTTTGATGATAACAACTTAAGTCTTAAGATAATAATTTTGCTTAAGTTCAGAGTGTTTCTGAGTAAGTTCATAACTTCTTCAGAATTCACTTTTGCTTTCTTAGAAACTAATTTAGCTTTCTGAGAGAAGGCTTCGTTATTTCTTAGAAGGCTGAGATAATCAACAGTTCAAGTATGCAATGTATGATTACTGTTTGAGATTATCAATTACATAGCATGTATTTCATGATAAATGTATGTATGAGATTCAGAAATACCAAGCTAAGTAAATCAAGAGATGCCAAAAAAATAAATAATAAAAGATAAGCATAAAATAGGTAAAACATGAGATGCCAAAATAATGATTTTCATTTATGGTTTTGTAAAGATACAAAGTATTTGGCTCCCCCTAAGTTGTTGCTCCCCCTAAGTTCTAGCCTAGTGTTTACGATAGCCAATGTACAAAAAATTTTATCAATTCATCTACTCCCCCTTTGTTACATCAAAAAGGGTGGCTAAGACATAAACGCCATCATTGACTTAGAACTACTGCTTTCTGGCAATGTAGCGTAGCAGCTGGCATATCTCCATGAGAATCTCGCTCTGAGTCGCATTCTGAGCGCATTCTGGAGGGAGTTTAGAGGCAGTGGAAGGCTGTTGAGAAGATGAGGGTTGAGATGAAGGAGGACGAGAGACTTCAGCCTCAAGTACTTCATCGATTATATCCCTTGTTTGATATTCAGGAGGTTCTTCTTCTTGGACAGCTTTACCTTCAATAGCAGCAAGTTCAATGGAAGGCTGCCTTTGAGTGTCCTCAGAAACTAGAGCAAGATCTAGATCAGAGGGTTGCCTAGTTGATGGTTGCTCCATAGCACCAGAAGTCTGAGCATCGTCGTAGAGGTTGAAGGTTGATATCTGGCTATGCATGGCTTCAATGCACTTCAACTTCTCAGTTCGACCAAAGAAAGGCCGAAATTGCACAGAGGGTGGTGTGACTACCATCCTTCCCAGCTGAAAGCCGGAACCAATCATTGAGTCCGTTATCGAGAAAGTGGGACCTTGTTGATCAAAGGATGTAGGAGGAACCTCTGTTATATCTTGAGGAGGAACCTCTGGTTCCTTCTGAGAGTCCTTCTCAGATTGAGTTCCTTCTAGGGAACTGTGGACAACAAATGCCTCAACTGCTGCAACTCCGGCAACCATGGCAGCGTCAGCGCCCACCTCTGAGCTGAGCCCAGTGCTGGTGGTCCCTGGCACTACGGCATGTGTTGAGACATGAGTTTCCTCATGTTCCAAAGGGATCTCAGTAGAGAGGAGACCAACCTCAGAAGTTGGTTCAATTAAGGCTTCCTCATGCTGTAGTTGTTGTTGTGGTTGCATCGGAGTGGCTTCTGGAGTCTCAGAAGGTTGATCCAGTGCCTTCTGGACGTCAAGCATCGTTTGAGCCAATGACTCAACATTCACAGTGGCAACTTCAGTTGTGGTTGCCTCAGAAAGTTCCACCATAGAAACCTCAGATGGCTTCTTCTGGGGCTCTTTCTTGGAGCTTCCAGCATCTGGAGTGCGATGCTCAATGCGAAAACTTGCCGCATCTTCTTCATCGGAAGAGGAATCAACAACATTTCCTCAATGCCCCTGAATGTCTTCTCTGGTGGGGGAGACATTCCCAGATGGGGAGGAGTGATGAGAAGCTTCTGCTTCTTCTTCAACAGCAGCAGCAGTAGCAGCAGCGGTGGTGGCGGCAGTAGCAGTAACAGCTACAATTTCTTTACCCGTCGGCTTCGGCGGGCTCTGTTTCTGAGTGGTTTTATCCCCACTCCTTTGTGAGACGTTCCCTGATATTTCAAGGAATGTAGGAGTTTAGTTTTAAATTTGGTGGGTTTAAAACCAGTAACAAAATCAGAAACAGGAATTGAAGTAGAAGAAGATTTAAGAAAGAGAGTGGAGTTTTAGAGTAAGCTTTTACCAAACGACCACGTTTCTTTTTCCCTTCTGGTGGCACGTCTGGGACTTGGAGAGTTGGAGGTGCTTTCCTTTTTCTGGTCATGGGTTGCTCAGATGTTGTTTCTTCTGAGTTTTCAGCAGCCTCATCAACCGTAGGTTCCTTCTGAGGAGTCTTCTGAGCTCCCTCAGAAGCCATACTCCTTGTCACCCTTGTTGGAGAAGGATGAGTCATCTTTTGCTTCTTCTTCTTCTTTTCTGAAGGATCGGAAACCTTTTCCTTTCCTTTCTCAGCCTTAGAGGGTTGGTTGGGACCAGCAGCTCCCTTAGAAGGCTTTGCTTCCTCCTTCTTCTTAGGTGCCCCCGTCTCTGGTACCTTCTTCTTCTTAATGTTGTTGAAGGTGACCATGGAGAACTTACTGTGGTTGAAGACGTATTCATAGTCTTCAAGTGGGAAGGAGAAATGGTCGAGGATTCTGGTCAGAAGGCTTCCGTAAGGTAGACTTGTGAGAGCCCTCTTCGGATGAGCCTGGTGCATCATGTAGTTGAGCACCATCCTCCCAAAATCTACTCTTTCCTTCTTCAGCAGGTGGTATAGCAGGCAGGCATCCATGGTGGTAACGTTCCCCATGTCTCCAATCCGAGGGAGAAGGGTGTGTTGTACAACGGAGAAGATGATTCTAGCCTCTTGCGTGAGATGAGGCACCTTTACCCCTTGAGTGGTAGGCTGTTGCTACCAGTCAGAAGTGTCACGACTTCTTCTTCTGAGTCATCTACCTCCTTGACCCATTCTGGGTCGTCGGCGATGACAGCACCACCATTCAGGGTCTTGAAGACTTTGTTGATGTCAGAGGAGGAGAAGCGGATCTGTTGGTCACCAATCTTGCTCTTGACCCCTTTGTTGGTGAACCTTTCTATTTGCGAATAGAAAGCTTCACCACATTTGGGTAGCACACGTCCTCGGAACTCATCATGGCTGGCCATCCAGGTTGCTTGAGGAAGGTGAATTGAATTTCGTCCACTGATTGTAGACATTGAGAGGCAATACCCTTCCCATGGCTAGATTCCGTGGGAGATAAGTCTTGTGGATAGGGACTGCATTTCCTCATTGTCATAGAGAATATCTTCGGATATCTCATTGAGATTGTTTCTCATTAAGCCCTTGATTTCTCCAGAGACGGCCATTTGAAAGAAAGGTTTTAAGTTTTGAGAAGAGATAGAGAAGAACAAGAGAGAGACAGAGAGAGAGCAGATGAGGATTGGAAAGCGAGGAGAGGTTTTGGCAGAGTTTTGGTAAGTTTGAGCGTAAAGTGCTCAAATGAAGCAATGCTATAAGTATTTATAGACATGGCTGATAACTAGCCGTTTCCTGCCACTTATCCAAAGTTACCGTTGGTAACTTGTTTCTCGGAAGGCACCTTTCTGAGAGAGGTGGTCCTTCTGAGAAATCCCCCTTCTGAGAGATGTTTCAGAAGATCTCCTTTCTGAGAGATGAGTCTTCTGAGAACAAATTTTCTCAGATAGAGTTTTTCTATGATTTCCTACTTCTAGCTCAGAAGCTTAGTTCTATTGTTCGTCTCAGAGTCTAAACTAGGCCTAAGGGGGGTTTCTAAGAGAGAGTTTTTAAATTTCAAAGCATTTAGAAACGTCTTAGATTGAGAAATCCTTTCAGAACATTGAAACGATCCTCGGGTAAAGGCTTTGTAAATATATCTGAGATTTGATCCTCAGTATTTACAAATTTGAGTTCAATGTCGCCTTTTGCACATGATCCCGAATAAAATGATGTTTTATATCAATGTGCTTGGATCGAGAATGCTGAATAGGATTCTTAGCTAAGTTGATAGCACTTGTATTATCACAGAGGATAGGGATTTTGGTGTACCTTATTTGATAATCAAGTAGCTGATTCTTAATTCAGAGCATCTGAGAACAGCAATTCGCAGCAGATACATATTCAGCTTCGGCAGTTGATAGGGCGATCGTATTTTGCTTCTTGCAAGACCAAGTGATCAAGCATTTTCCAAAGAAGCAGCAGCAGCCACTTGTGCTTTTGCGGTCTATCCTATCTCCAGCGTAGTCGGCATCACAGTAACCTACAACATCAGAAGAACAACCTTTCTCGTACCAAAGACCAAGATTAGTAGTTCCACTTAAATATCGTAAAATTCGTTTAACTGCAGTTAAGTGTGATTGCTTAGGCTTAGACTGGAATCTAGCACAGATCCCTACACTGAGTTGGATATCTGGTCTGGAGGCAGTTAAGTAGAGAAGTGAGCCAATCATCCCTCGATAGTTGCTTTCTGAGACTTTCTCACCATCTTCATCCAAGTCAATTACTTGAGAGGGATGCATGGGAGTGCTCATGGGTTTGGGCCTTATCCATCAGAAACTTCCTCAGAAATTCCTTGGTATACTTCTCTTGATGAATAACTGTCCCTTCTGACTCTTGCTTGATTTGCAATCCTAGAAGAATTTTAACTCTCCCATCATGCTCATCTCGAATTCACCTTGCATAAGCTTGGAGAATTCTTTGCAGAGGCATTCATTGGTTGCGCCAAATATTATGTCATCAACATAAATCTGGACAATCAAGAAGCCAGAGTCTTCTGAGAGTGTAAAAAGAGTTGTGTCCACTTTCCCTCTTGAGAATCCGTTTTTAAGCAGGAAAGAGCTCAATCTATCGTACCAAGCTCTTGGAGCTTGTTTCAGACCATAGAGAGCCTTTGTAAGCTTGAATACATGATCCGGGAATGCATCATTCACAAAACCAGGAGGTTGTTTTACATAAACTTCCTCAGAAAGGTATCCATTCAAGAAGGCAGACTTAACGTCCATCTGATAGAGTTTTGAAACCTTTGTGTGCAGCAAAAGCTAGCAACATTCTGATAGCTTCCAATCTTGCGACTGGAGCGAAAGTTTCATCATAGTTTATCCCTTCTTGTTGGTTGTACCCTTGTGCAACCAATCTGGCCTTGTTTCTCACGACTTGACCGTTTTCATCAAGTTTGTTTTCGAAACACCCATTTAGTCCAATGACACTCTTGCCTTTGGGTTTCTGAGTCAGTTTCCAAAACTTGATTTCTCTCGAATTGGTCAAGTTCATCCTGCATGGCATTTACCCAGCTAGGATCATTCTAACGCCTCTTCTATGGAATCTGGTTCAAGTTCAGAAACCATAGCAAGATTGTATAGTTCCTTCTGGTTCTTACGCCACTTTCTGGATTGCCCCAAGACTTCATTCTGAGAGATGTCTTCAAGTCTCTTGAACCTCTGATCCTTTTAGGAGTAGGGTTCTGAGAACGAGACACAGAAGGTTCTCTTTCTGAGTCATCAGAAGCTTGTCCTTCTGAGAATCTAGGTTCCATTGTATTTGGAGAAGTAGATTCTCTAGGTTCTGGAGCTTCGATGATGTTACTAGATTTTTCTTTAGATGAAGATGATTGTTCCATGGGTTGGAAGTCAGTCTCATCATCTATAAGAATTTTCCTTTTGGCTTTCTCAGAAGAGATGTTGAGTTTCTCAAATTCATCTTCTAAGTTAGCATCTTTCTGAAACAGGTCCTTACTAAGTTCTTTGAACTTAATATGGATTGTCTCTTCAACACATTTACTCCTTTTGTTATATACTCTGTAAGCTTTAGAGGCTGAGGAGTATCCTAGGAAGTATCCATCATCGGACTTAGGATCAAACTTGGAGAGTTTGTCCTTTGTGTTGAGAATAAAACAAGAAGAACCAAATACATGGAAATAAGAAATGTTTGGTATTTTATTCTTCCATAGCTCGTAAGGTGTCTTTTTCAGAATTGGTCTTAGAAAGACTCGATTCTGAATGTAGCATGAAGTATTTACTGCTTCAGCCCAGAAACCTTTTGAAAGTCCACTTTCTAAGAGCATTGTTCTTGCCATCTCTTGAAGGCTTCGATTCTTTCTCTCAGCTACTCCATTTTGTTGAGGGGTTCTGGGAGATGAGAATTCGTGAGCTATGCCCAGATTTTCACAAAGCTTTTCAAAAGCATGATTCTCAAATTCACCACCATGATCTGACCTAATGGCATGAATATGCGAATCTTTTTCAGTTGAAACTCTTTTCGCAAATGCTTTGAACTTCTCAAAAGTTTCTTCCTTAGAAGCTAGAAAGAAAACCCAAGTGAATCTGGAGTAATCATCCACTATGACAAGACCATAGCGTTTTCCAGAAAGGGAAGCTGTTCTGGTTGGTCCGAAGAGATCCATGTGGAGCAGTTCCAGTGGTTTCTGAGTAGAAATACCACTTTTACTGGGAAAGGAAGCCTTGGTCTGTTTCCCTTTTTCACAGAAGTCGCAGGTTGCATCCTTCTGATACTTAATTCTGGGAAGGGCCCTTTACAAGTCCTTTCTGAGAGAGTTCAGAAAGAAGTCCATATGGGCAATGACCAAGTTTCTTATGCCATAGCCATTTGTCTTCTTGGATAGAGACAAGGCATTCCACATTTTGATCCTTTAGATTCATCCAGATGGATAACATAAATGTTACCAACACGTTTTCCTTCCAGAACGACCTTGTCATTTGTGAGATTAATCACATGACAATACTTGGCATAAAACTCAACCTTTAAGCCTTTGTCACAAAATTGACTAATGCTTAATAGATTGTGAGTTAAGCCATCGACCAAAGTACATCTGAGATTTGGTGAGAGAATCCTTACCAACATCTCCGATTGCAGGTGACTCTTCCCTTAGCGCCATCACCGAATCGCACTGTTCCGCCTTTCTTGGGCTTGAGACTTCTGAACCAGTGCTTGCTTCCAGTCATGTGCCTCGAGCAGCCACTGTCAAGGTACCACTGCTCATCGTGGTGGTGGAGCAGCGCTTGATGATGTTCCTGCAGTCACAAAGTTAACAGATTTAGGTACCCATTCTTTGTTGGGTCCTTGCTTGTTAGCTTTCTTGGATTTTTGCCTTCTTTTCTTAGAAGGGTCATGGTTTTGAGAGTCATAGACCTTTTGTTTGCCCTTTTCAGAAGCACTTGCTTTCTGAGAAGTTTTACCCTTCTGAGAGGGGTCAGTCTTCTTAGAAGATTTTGCTTTCTGAGTTTCTTCTTAGCCTTCTGAGGCTTAGAGATTTTCCTTTTTCAACATAGGGCATTTTTTCAGAACCATGACCACTCTTAAAACATGCAATGCACATACGGGGTGATTTAGTTAAGAGTGGATCAAGATTATGTGGTTCAAAGACTTCTTCATATCCAGACCGCTTTTGTCTTTAGGGTCTTTGACCCCAAGCAAAAGACTTAGCATCTTTTCACCATTTACCATCTTAACTAAGTCAGAGTTAGAAGTTCATTTGTCTTTTGCAGTTCGATCATGGCCTTTTCAGCCTTTTCTGTGATTGAAGACAAACTTTCTAATGCTTGATACAGGTCATGACTTTCAAGGTATCTACCTTTGAAGTCGTCTCTTTCAAGCCTTAGGTTCTGAACTTCTTGAGTTAGTCTTGCATTTTCAGCTTCTGTGTTTTTAAAAGATTTTTGAGGTCGCTGAAACTGTTAGCTAACTCGTTTGAGTCTTTCAGAAGATCATAATAGAGTTCTGAGAGCTCATCGTATGAGTATGAAAGAGGAGGGAATTTGTACCTCTTCTGACTCAGATTCTGTTTCCAGAATGTATTCAGTTCTGCCATGAAGCACACATTAGCTTCTTTTCCTCACTTGCTGCTTCAGAAGCTTCGTCTTCTGAATCACTCCAGGTTGTAGCCATTGCCTTCTTTTTCTTTCTGGGAATGAATTTCTTCTTCCCTTTGTTTTGTGGACACTCCGTCTTGAAGTGGCCTTTTTCTCCACATCCAAAGCATGTGGCATCTGAAGGCTTTGACTTTCCTTTCTTAGGGTGAATTCCTTGCTTTTGTTTGGCCTCTTTCTCCAGGCTTTCTTCATTTTCTTACTAAGAGGGAGATGTTGTCTTCGTCGGATTCTGAGCCTTCATCATTGTCAGACTCAGAAGCTTCTTCAGCTTTGAAAGCTTTGGAAGACTTTATGACTTGACTGTTCAGAGCCAATCCCTTCTGAGGTCTGGAGGAAGCGGATGGTCCTCCGAGCAACCCTTCCAGTTCGATCTCATGCGTTCTGAGCGAACCAAATAGTACATCCAAACCTAGCTGGTTTAGATCCTTGGCTTCCTGGATTGCTGTGACCTTAGGACGCCATTTTGCAGAAAGACTTCTGAGGATTTTTCTTACCATCTCAGCGTTTGAATAAGTCTTTCCCAAGACTTTCAGCTGATTGATGATATGGAGAAATCTTATTGACATGCTGTCAATAGTTTCCTCAGGCTGCATGCTAAAGGACTCGTATTTGTGTACGAGCATTGAGATTTTTGTTTCCTTGACTTCGTCATTACCTTCGTGCAGCATATGAAGTCTTTCCCAAATCTCTTGTGCAGTATCACATGACACAATTTTGTCATATTCTACTTTGGGTAAAGCACAGAGAAAATATACTTGGCTTTGAAGTTGAGTTGTATCTTCTCCTCATCTCTTGAGTCCATTCGTCCTTAGGGACTCGTCTTGTATAGGTTCTGAGTGCTGGAGGTGCCACTCCTGGCTCAGCGTCTGTTGCAACTACAGCATCCTCTGTAATTGTCTGCAGAGGCTGATAGTCTCCATTCTCGATCCTATCCCATAAGTCCAAACTGGTGTGCTTGATGAACAGCGTCATCCTGTCACGCCAGTAGTCGAAGCTGTCTCGAGAAACATCGGAGGTCTGTTTATTGAAGCCCTATCTGATATGAATGCAGCTGGTGAGTTCATATTTCCTTCGTGGATCTTTTTCCTTGACATTGTGAAGTGCTCAACCCCTTAAGGACCGAGCTCTGATACCAATTGAAAGTGTATGTGGGCACGAGAAGGGGGGGGTTGAATCGTGCAAGTTTAAAAATGCTTGTTAAACTTTTACTTAGAAAGTTGTTTTTACTCAGAAGGTATGATTAAGAGTTTGCAGCGGAAAATGCTTTCTGAGAAGATTAAGTTTCTGAGAACTTATTCTTTCTGAGAAAGTTCCTTTCTGAGAGATTTAAGAAAAACTTAAGGTTTGAGTTCTTAAAGCTTTCTGATTTTGATCAATAAGGTTTTCACGATACCTCTCAATTAGGACGTGGATAGAGTTTTTCTCAAAAATTTTATGCAAGTAAAAAGCAAGGAGAAAAGCTTACACAAAGAATTTTATACTGGTTCGTTATAACCAACCTACTCCAGTCCTCAACCTTCAGTTGAGTTTAGATATTCTTCTTAATGTGCCTTCTCAGACAACACTGCCTTTACCAAGTAAAGGGCTTCACCACTTCACAAACCGAAGTGGATTTCCTTGCCTCACACTAGAGGACTTCCTTGCCTTAAACACTTAAGGACTTCCTTGCCTCACAACAGAGGACTTCCTTGCCTTAATCA